>JAPMLY010001585.1:0-82500 GCA_026401115.1 Tetraselmis chui
GACGTGGGTTGGGGGAAGGGGAGGGGGTGGGGGGATTGGATGAGGACTGTGGTGAGGCAGGTGTCAGTCCAGGAGGTGCCTGGGACATGGCATGTGAGAGGGGGGGGTGTGATGGTAATTGTGTAGTTTTGGGGGGTGGGGGGTACGGTGTGAATAGCATTTTGAAGGGTGGCGTGAAAATGTACAGGTCCTGATTGTGAAAGAACTGGATTATGGGGTGGGTGGAGGATATGCATCCAGAAGGAGGGGGGTCGTTCACGACCTGGACGGGTTCCCGTGTAGGTTGTAGGGCGTCCGCGATCTGGAGCAGGAGTTGGGCTGGTTCCGGGAGGTCTTCCATTCGGGGGGTAGGGGTGGTGGCGCTGGCGTTCCAGGTGTCGGCGAGTTCCGTGGCGAGTCGATCTAGCAGGAGGGCATGTATCAAGGGAACGACGTCTGGGCCGGAGAGATGAGTGAACATGGGGGAGCTAATTTTCATGCGTTGGCTTGATATTGCGGGAACGGCTACAGCACGTATAATCTGAATTTCCTGCTGTCTCAGGGTGGTGGAAAGGTGGGGGTCCGAGGTGGTACGGGGTGGCGTTGGACCTCCCGACGGGAGTTCACGCTGGCGTGAAGCGAGCTGGTAAAGCAAGCCAACTGTGATGCAGGAGGTGGGGATGTCCAGCCGGACCTCATGGTGGCCATGTGAGAGTGCGACTGGCAGAGGGGTGAGATCGTGTTGCTGGGGCATGGCGGGGTGTGGGGTGCGGGTGACTGAGGCTGTCCACCGCGCACGATGGGCGAGTTCCCGACCGATTATATTTCTCGCGCGGGCCGGGATATCGGTTAGGGCGTGAACTTTTTCGAGAAGCCAGCGTCGAGCGAGAGAGCAAGCGGAGATGAGCATGAGTGAGGAAGACGGCGTGTTCGGTAGGAACATACCGTGGAGCCAGAAGCTGGCAGTGTCAGGAGGGGCGGTGGAGTACTGGCCTGTCAGAAGGTAGGAGTCGATCAGGCGAGCAGAGAGGTCAACGGCCCTTCCGAGGTCGGGGGCAGTCGTCGGGGTGGAGAGGACCAGGGGAGTTTGAAGCCCTGTGCCCGGCGTGGGTTCCAGGGGCGTGCCTCGTCCGTAGTCTGCGGTTGCGAGCTGTGGGGCCGTAAGGAATGGAGCAAGTGGGTGACCCACAAGGCGGTTACGGGGCCGATGTGGTCGTCTGCGAAAAGGGGTGTAGGGCGGTCTTTGAGGAGGACGTGTTTGTATGATTACGGGAGGGGTGAAGGTGATGACATAGTGGTCGTAAGGTGGGTGTCGATGTGTGTGTATGTGGTGGTTTTGGAGTGGAGAGAGAGGGTTAGAGGTGGTCAGCGTGTGTTGGCGGCACACGACCAGGTCTGATGGGACCTGGGTTTGTTTTTCGCGGACGTCTGATGGGAACGTCCGGACGCTCGGAGGGGCGCGTGAGAGTGCGCCGGCTCCGTGGGAGGGTGATTTTTGTAATCTATTTGATACGCACGAGTGTCGTAGTATTGGACGGAGTACTCGGAGTGATTGAGATGTAGGCGGCGCAGATTCCAGCATGTGAACCGAATTCAAATTTGTGAAAGCTGCGCCTTGGAGTGTGTACCGTCTGATGTGCCTACGGATCCACTGACATGGGTGAGCTAGGCTCGGGTGGGGAGAGGTGATCGGTGCCCGTCGTCCGACGGGCCCTGTGGTCACCAGTCTATCGCTCATCGGGAGGCCAGGCCCGGAGCGAAGACGGTCGGCGTTGCTCATCCGAGCTACCGACCCATTCCCTATATTTTTTACGTCAGCAGTACTTTAGTAGTACTTTGGATCTTTTTACTGTCTTTAGTGACGGTCCGTTTCGAGAGTTGCACTACACCATATAAAGCCGCTGTTCGAATAAGGGAGAAAGGAGAAATACCGCTACTTCTCGGTACGGGTACTGTAGCGACCCATGTTCGAATGACAGATATCGACCAAAAAGAGAAATCGTAATTTCTCCCGGCGGGAGAAAGGGTGCCAAATCGGGAGAAATGACCCCCTATTTCTCCCGCTGGAGCGCCATTTCTCCCGCCGGGAGAAATAACGATTAGTACTTAACCTTTTAACATCCCCTGTCATGTCATCGCCCTCGACCCGTCGCGCCCCCGCCATCGAGCGCCATACACGAAGCGGCTGCTCACCATCGCCCTCTCTCTCGCCACCCCCGGGCCATTCCCTCCCACAACCTCGCCACCCGAGCCCCCCATGTGCTCGAAGCGGCCGCCACGTTTGCGAAGTCCACCGCGTCGTCTCCATCGGCTGCCGCGGCGACCGGTAGAACGTAAGCGACCAGAAAAGCCGACGGCCGACAGTGCACAAAAGCGGCGCATCTTCGCTGCCGCAGCTCGTGGATTGTCCTTGCAGTGGCAAAGGCAGGGCGGGATGCGGTGGGGGGGTGGTGCGTCTGGCTAAAGAGATGGCGGTGGAGGCGGAATGACGCGCATGGACTTCGTCGCCTGCAGTCAAAGCCCTCGCGCCTCTTCTACTTTAATGCGCGCAAGACTGTATTTCTCCTGCCGGACCGGTAGCTGTCATTCGAACAGACCCGTACCAATTGCGGGTACCCGTACGTCAATTCTCGGGCGGCAGTACTTGAGCTGATTTCCCTCCCCGCATTTCTCCCTTATTCGAACAACGGCTTAATGCGCAGAGTATTCTGCACAGCTTCGTTGTCACGCGATCTTCATGTCCGTACATGTACGCGTCATGCTCAGACTCCTTCCGCCGACGTGGCGACGCTATCACAACAGGAGAGTATCCTCATACACATATTCGTACACATTCGCGCGAGTAGGCTAGATACGACGGTGATCATTGGACCACGACTCCTCAGGTACGCAGCCCCCGTACCAACTAAATGCCAGTTGTCGGATCATATCCCATTCATGTGGCGTAAGTATTGTTGTACAAATCCCCCCCTTAGAAAAGCTTCATGCCAAATAATCTGACGTGGCGTAACAATACCAAAACGATTCAAACGTTCCCAAACGTACCAGCGTGAAATGTACAGAAACGCACGAATTCACAAAATAAAAAGTCTTACAAGAAAGAGCAGTGGAGGCCACCATGGAAAAAGAAGAAAGGAGCAAAAAACCGAAGCCCGAGGAACAGGAAGGATTGCCACAGCGTCAACACTGCCCTCCTGAAAAGCGTCGTGGGGATAGGAATCCACAGTTCCACGAAGAGCAGCACATAGACGTTGCATGAATTCACGTCGCACTTCCCCAAAAAACGCCGAAAAGGAACGTAAGTAGTTCGAAGAACGAAAAGTTGCATACGGTCTATATTCCCGCGGCTTTACTTAGCAAATTCAAGGGTGAGTCTTGCTCCTCAGGCTGGCCACTAGCGGTATAGCGATAGCGGTACGGCTGGGATGTTATAGTGATAGCGGTACGGTTGGGGTCAATGAGCGCGGAGGTCGGTTGGGAGCGCAACCGTGGCCGCGAGCACGGCGGGTAGAGCCCCCCATGACGGGGACTTACATCAACCTTGCTGATGTAAGGTATGCGAGCAGCCGATCAGTCGGGCTATGTGCCCCCTTAACAGTCGCAAGGACAACGCGTCAATAAATGTGCGATTCAACTGCCGGACACACACATAAATAGAGAGGTCGGCCTCGAAATGAAATGGCCGCGTACGCGTGCGAGGTTTCTTCAGGTTGGCGATAAGAAACACATACATATCGTACAACGCCAACTATATATCTTGCTAGCTTTGCTTATGGGGTTGTACCGCAATTATTGTAGGGGGGGGGGCACAAGCCCGTGGTCTTGCTCGTAGTTAGAGCCTTCCGAAACGCATACGCTGCTTAGTTTCAAAGAATTTGATTAGGTGGAGGTAGATAGATAGAAGTGCAATAAATAAAAAGTGGCGCCCGTTGCGCTGGGAACTGTCGCGAGGAAGGGGCGAAGTGGCGTGACACAGTTACGCTTCCCAGTGTGTGACTTAGTATGTGTGTGTGTGTGTGTGTGTGTGTGTGTGTGTGTGTGTGTGTGTGTGTGTGTGTGTGTGCGGGGGGGTGAATTGTGTGTATTTGGATGGACGTATTCCCGTGCTTCTAGCGATAATTGTAACGTGTGTGTGTGGGGGGGGTGATTGTGTGTGTGTGTGTGTGTGTGTGTGTGTGTGTGTGTGTGTGTGTGTGTGTGTGTGTGTGTGTGTCTTTGTGTGTTTGTGTGTTTTTGCGTGTGTGTGTGTTTGTGTGTTTTGCGGTGTGTGGTTGTATATGGTCTAATATGCATGTGTTTGAATGCATGTATGAGTGTGGGTTAGGATATGATCGAATATACATGTGGTTGATCATGCAAGTGTAAGTGTGTGCAATTGTTACTATTTCGATGTGTAATTTTGCGGTTGAATGCATCTATTGTCTTTGTGTATTTGTTTGTTTTTGTGTACGTGTGTGTGCGCGTTTGTAGTTGACTGTGTATATCAGTGTCTGTTTGTGTGATTGAATGTGTGCGTGGGTGTGCATGTGTGTGTGTGTGTGTGTGTGTGTGTGTGTGTGTGTGTGTGTGTGTGTGTGTGTGTGTGTGTGCACGTGTTGTTGAATCCATCTATGTGTGGATGTGTGTGAGCGTATGTTTGCGTAGTCGTGCGTGCCCGCGTAGTCCCTATGGCCTGGCAAGTCGCATGGTAGTAATAGGCATTCTTTTTAGAAAGTGTTTAGCCGCCCCCCCCCCCCCCCCCCCCCCCCGATGGAAACATGTACGGGGTAACTCTTTCTTGTTTCCTTGTTTATGATTTATTTGCTACATGCTCACTAGCATATGGTGGTTGCGTAACGCGGATGTAACAACAACATTGATGTACAACAATTTTGACAAGATATAATGTCCAGACAAAGCTAACTGGACATCAGGATATCAACTAGACTAAGATAGCATCACCGCCAGTCCGGCACGTGAGGGTATTCGGGCTTGTCTTGTTACCAGTGAGCTGTAAAGCCGCTGCTAATCGCCTCCATACCCATCGCATGTCATGCTCTTTGTTGGTCAAGCAGGTAGCGATATCTCAAAGAAAGGGGGTTGGGAGGTGACTTGGGGGCATTGAGGGGGGGGGGGGGGCACCCAAAAAGTCCTCGGAAAAGGATAGGGGGAGCAGTCAAGCCAAATGTGGGTGCATTAGATGGCGGCTGTGACGAGGGCATCACAAGGTGCATGGTGATGTCTACAGGGGAATTCTCTAATCCATGTGTGACAACAGGCACGCCGTATCGGGTTGATTGAGCTACCGCAAGTGATATAGAAGCTCTGACGGCTATGCCTCCCTTGCACCTTGGCAGATATTAGCACCAAGTGGGGATTCACACGCATGCTGATGATAGTGTGCCAAGTGACCACAGCATAAGTGGTGGCAGCTTGCAGGTCATACCCCTTGGTTGGTGGCAACGCCTGCCGTCAAAATCCATGTAGGGTTCATAGCCCGGATCCTCGATGCCACTAGGTGTACCGAATACACGCCATAGACAATTACTTTAAGGCTACACACTCATCCGTCAATGGCGGTATGCGATGTTTCAGCGTGCACGCACAAATCCAATGTAAAGCATACATATTACACAAAAAACAGATTGAGTAGCTACTTGGCATGTAATCATCCGCACTATCAATTTGATATTCACTGACATCCATTGACTCGGCGAAGGCCGCGGTTGTGCACTTCACGCTGTGCCGAATGACTGACCAAACAATAGTTTTAAGAATCAGGTGCCAGCCACACTGGCATTACAATTAATCTCTAAGATTGCACATGCGCTCATTAACATACAAATACACACACACACACACACACACACACACACACACACACACACACACACACGCATAGCAAAACAGATGCACACACACACACACACACACACACACACACACACACACACACACACACACACACATGGCAACTAAATACACACAGGCACACGCACACGTGCTGGCATACACACTAAACTTGATACGCATAATTAGAATAAGCGCAACTGCATACGGCCACGTAATACAACAGGTATACAAATCATATATACAAACACAGACGTATACACACTTCAACAGATATATGATATGTTTGTGTACACGCATACAGATACACAAACAGATACACAATACAACAGATATACACAAACACATTCATCAGCACTAAAACAAGTACATGCAAACACACACGCCGCAAAACTCATGTTAACACACTGCGATAGATACGCACAAACGCATGCACCGACACTATAACAGATACAATCACACACACACACACACCTACAGACACGTACTGAAACAGATACATGTAATCACACACACGCATACATGCTGACATACACACAATTACAAGCCCATTCATATAGGGACACGTACTGCAACGCATACATATAATCACATACGCTAACACATGCGCTACAACAAATACATACAATTACACACTCATATTGACACGTAATACATAACATACATATTATCACACACGCACACACATGCTGACACACTGCAATAGAAATACACGCATACGGACACGTACTACAAAACAGACATACAATCACACACGGAATCACATGCTGACATACTACAATAGATACACAAAATCACACACGCATACGGACACTGCCCAATATATATATAGATACAATCCCACAGGAAAACACATTCTGACACACTGAATTAGGTACAGAAAACACCAGCACTGATATCAAAATAGATACACTATCACACGGACGCGAGCTACAACAGAAACATGCTACCACGCTGACATACACACACAGAGTTAGTTACAGATAATTGCATGCTGCCACGATGAAATACACACACATTGTCACATTAACATTCGAATACGTGCTTGGCAAATACACACAACCACATGCACCAACCCTACAACACATGCACAACAAAAGCATACGGACACGTAGTCCTGAAATTTTTGCAACTTCCCTCAGTCTTACATCAAACCGCTCCACGACAGGTTGATCAAGATCAGAATAAGAGGGGGGGGAACCCGGTTCCCGGGGAACCGATCAGTTTTTCCCCTAAACTTAAGGCTAATGAATACCATGCGAACTTAAACAGAACACTCCGGAATAGCCCGGACTGCTACACGAGCCCGGCGTTTTTTGGCGGCCTTGCAGGTGGCGTCCGATCAGTAGCAACATGCGTCACTCGCCAGTCGCTACGTTGGCTTCACACATCCCCACCCACACGCTCCACCTTTGTGGTCTTCGCAAAGTGCCGGAGCGAAGTTTTCCATCGTAGCCGTCACACTCAATAACTAGCTTGATTGATCGCCCACCGCAAGCTTTTCCCCAAAGCCCCTACAAGGACCTAAGTACAGGCTCAAACAGCAGCCCCTATATTAATGTAACCAATAAGTCGAACACCTGTGTAGGGTGGCCGTCGTTTAGCATATTCGGAATCAGCTCCACCACAAGTCACGACACAGACATCTGCAATATGCTGGATTACAATACACAATGCGTGCATGTTGTTGAAGATGTCGCGGAGCCTAAAACCACAGATTCAATGCACGCTGGAGCTAGGCGTGACTTCGAAGGGAAATGTGCAGTTGCTGAAGAAACTTAGTGGGGCATCCTCTCGACATGTTGGCTGCGTATTCAAGTTAATGTGGTCACAAGTGAAAGTGTTGAGAGGGGGTTCGCCCCGAAAAATGTGAAAGGAACTATGAACCATCATGCAAAAAAAAGATAATGCTTGCCACAATCATATAATAGATGTCTGCACCCCTCTTGCTTTACAAAGTCACAAGGCCATCCTTCTATCTGATATTTGTTCTAGAATAGCCCACTAATAACCTACCGGTAAGGGCCACGGCAACAAGCAAACACGCGTTCGGCACTGCGCGACGTAATCTATCGACAAGGAGCCGGAAGTTGTAAACAATAAGAGCGATTTTGTTGTAGGCGGTAATTGTCCGAAAGGCTCTTTGAGTAGCACTCAGTGCGCTTTGAGTAGAACTCAGTTGGACATGACCATGAGGTTGCAAAAGCGTCACTGGATAACATGTTGACAATACAGAACGGCAATGAGGTGTTCTAAAGAGTCGTAATCTACAAAGTCATTGCGGAGTTTGAAATTTGCGGAGGGACGGTAAACACGGCGCTTCATCAATTAAAGAGGCGCCTCGACAGTTTTGCAACTTCGACACACGCCACCGCCGAGTCGATCGGATTGGCTTCACTCGGCTATGGTCTTCCCGTCCACGAGTGTGTTGACTCAACTAGATACGAATATAAAGCTTCTCCATTCCGGGGGGCAGGTGGCTGTTGTGCGCCTTCTCCGCCTCCTCCACCGCCTTCCTCCCCACTTCGCCAATGTCCTTCCCTGCAGATTTGGGGTGAGCGAGGTGGGTAGCGACACGGCGGTACAGTCAGACAACAAGACTCAGCGACATTCTTTTGTTATAAAAAACATCCCTCCCCCCTACAGTCAGGCAGATTCTTCAGCTTGACCCCCGAGTCACTGCTTGATTACAAATAATCAATGTTCAAAGCCATCGGCTAAGAAGGATTTGATCTCGTTTATTTTATTCAGTAGGCCGTCTTATATATTTTTATTTGATTCAGTAATTTCTTTTTGGGTGGAAAGTCTGACGCGCTTCTCTATTTTGACGGAGTGGCCTTCGGTGGATGACATGGGCAAGGGGTGTGATAATGGAAGGGGAGAGAGGGCAGTGGGGGAGTGATGAGGGAGAGGGAAAGAACGGCGAACGGAGTGTGTGTATAGTTTGAAGGAGGATGACAGTGCGAATGATTGTGAGAGGGTTGGTATGTTAAGCATGTCAAATGGCAAATCCACATAAATATTATGTGAATAGGAAGATCATGAAACATTAAGGAGTACTTCCAAATATATGAGATGCCCATTCACATATCCATTTCTCGTTGGTGGCGCGCCTCGAAGTGAGGGGACTGTGGGCGGAGCTGAGAAAACAACATATTACCAAGAATGTGAGTATTACTAAGAATTAGCATATTGTGAAACTTGTTTGGTTTGGGAGCGCTTTAGCAATGCAGCGATCCATTCTTTTTGTGCGAGCGACCCGTTCCGTTGGTGATGTCTGGTGAGAGTGGGTCGAAGGGAAGGGGTCGGAGTTGTGGAGATAGCCGAATCGAGGCACTTTGACTGCGCAACAGTCTGTGTAATCAAGTTGTGATGATTCGGATATGTGTTGAGTGAAAGTACTCAACTTTTATGTTGGAGAGAGTGGGAATATGGACTGAGGGGACGGAGAGACACGACGGGCGTTGTTTATATAAGGCGAAAGGTGTGACCACCATTACCCCGCATCGCCGATTTGGTTTCCTTCAGTCGGGATATAATAAAAAATGGATTAGTGGAAAGAATAGAACCGATATCATTGATATGTTGACTTGGACGGACTGGCGATGTATATGAAGTCGAAAATGAATTGGACGACGATCAATCAATGGATACACGCGAGGAGCTTCATTATTCTTCCATTGCCACAACCATCAAACTCCGCACCCACTCACTTTCAAGATACAGCCTCGTCAGTTCGGTGGAGGGCGTCCAGCTGCCGTCCCCACCCCTCCTCGGCTCCAACGCCCCGGCCACCGCAGCGGCTCCCGCATCGCCGATTTGGTTGTCTGCAGTCAGGAGTGTGTCAGGGGACGGGTTGTGGTGGAGATGATATCAATATTCAACTAAGAAAATTAGGAGTTGATATGTAACAGTTGAAAATTATACAAATAGCGCAACGCAGCCACTCACTCCCAAGGCGAAGCTCAACCATATATGATATCAACTTTAGACGAGTTTATTGAATGACAACCAGAACACAGCAGCCACCCCCGATATAATCATTTCGAGGGTCAAGATTTGAGCGCAGACGCTCTTATGAAAACAGACAAAATTACGAGAGTAGATTCCGCGCAAAGTCCGTTTTGTAATCAAAATTAAGTTATGACATGAGATGTCGTCGTTTCGAATTCATTAAAATGATACGGAATGATAGAATTGGTCGGAAATTACAAAACACAAACTGCGCAATCGGGTATTACTTAACGATATTATATAAGCACGACATATATAAGCAGAAAGATAAAACACGATAACCGAGGGGCGAATAGTATGTTGAGTTTAATTGGACGGACGGACGATGTTTATGAAGGAGAAAATCGTATTCGACTGTCAGCAATGTATACACACGAGCAGCCTCATTCTTCCCCTGTCACAACCATCAAAATCAGCGCCTACTCACATTCAAGACGCAGCTCCGTCAGTGCGGTGGAGGGCGTCCAGCTGCCGTCCCCATTCCTCCTCGGCTCCAACGCCCCGGCCACCGCAGCGGCTCCCGCATCGCCGATTCGGTTGGCTGCATGTGGAGGAGATGATGTCAATGTTGGACGTGGGTGAACGAGGGAGGGTGGCGAGGTGGGGGAGTCGTTGGGTTTTAGGGTTTTTCGCAGATTTCAATTGCAGAATAAACAAATTATATGAAAAAAGTGGACTTGAAAAAAAATCAATCCGCTGCATAATATGGGAGGGGTGTTATGGGAGGTGGCTGCAGGTAGAGTTGATCAAAACTATCCAATGCCGTACGAGAGAATTGCTTTGTTATAATTAAGTGGCGCTTCAACGGCGCCACGCTCGTCGTTGTATCGCTGGTATTCCTCCGTTGTCCGTGATAGGGGCATAGCAGAGGCGCGGCACAGTGTGAGTCGACAAAGAAGATAGGGGGGGGGTAGTGAGGGGCTGCCACGATGTAACGTTATAAATGAGACGGATACGTGTGTCGTATTTGTCAAAAGTAAATGCTATGCGCTCGAAAATACAAACTTTAGAACGACTCTCATAAAGCGGTGGCGAGGGATCCGTCACGTTGGTGGTGGGCAAAGAGGAGTAAATTGGTTGATATTGGAGGAAAACGGACGTCGTTTGAAATGTGTTGCATAATTGAATGACAAAGGCCTTTACAATTGACGTCCGAGAGAAAAACAAAGCTTGGGGGGTGATTTCCTTTGTTTCTCAATTGTATATACTAAAAATCGACATGTAATTGTGTGGGCGTGGGTATGTTGTCGATGACAAAACAAGCGATGTCAGCATTTGAATTTAACTGAAATTAACGTTAAGACGGAACCAAAGTATTGGTTGGATAAAAGGAAATCAAAAGCCCTGTTGAAATCTATTAACGCGAAGGAGTTGTGGAAAGAAAACGGCAAAAATGGGAGGCGAATACGCTGATAAATTGATTCGGACGGACTGACGTTGTTTATGAAGGCGAATATGTATTGGATGACCAACTATAGATACACACGAGCAGCCTCATTCTTCCTCGGCCACAGCCATCGAAATCAGCGCCCACTCACCTCCAAGCCACAGCGCCGTCAGTGCGGTGGAGGGCGTCCAGCTGCCGTCCCCATTCCTCCTCGGCTCCAACGCCCCGGCCACCGCAGCGGCTCCCGCAGCACCGATTCGGTTGCCTGCATGTTGAGGAGATGATATCCATGTTAAATGTGGGTGAACGAAAGCGGGGAGCGATGTGGGAGGGTCGTTGAGAGTTTTTCGCAGATACCGGTTTCACAATAAACTAATTATGATTGAAAAACAATCAGGTTGAAATGAAAGTAAAATAACATAAAAATGTTGTTGTCGATGGGATGCTATGGGACGGGATGATGCAAAGGTTGAGCGGAACGGGAAGAGTCGTGTTTCAGCGTGTCAGGTGCACAACCGTCGACAGAGTAAATTTCCAATTAAGCGCTCCATTTAAAAGGAGCATCGGAAAGGCCGAGAAATTGTTAGTTTTGTAATAAATATTTAGCTATGACATACGATGTCGCCGTTTCGAATTCATTGAAATTTTACGGAATAATAGAATAAGTCGCAGATAACGAAACAGAAACTGCGCAATTGGGATGTATTCAAAGAGAAGGGGCTGATGATGAAGTTGAAAAACACACATAAAACACACACCGACAAATGGGAGATTTATATGATATCTATTTTTGGACGGACAGATGGGCGATGTTTATTGAGGCGAAAAACGGTTTGGACAACCACAAAGGATACACACGAGTAGACTCACTCTTCCTCTGCCACAACCAACCAATTCAGCGCCCACTCACTTTCAAGATTCAGCCACGTCAGTGCGGTGGAGGGCGTCCAGCTGCCGTCCCCATTCCTCCTCGGCTCCAACACCCCGGCCACCGCAGCGGCTCCCGCATCGCCGATTCGGTTGTCTGCATGTGGAGGAGACGATATTAAGATTGGACTCGCGTGAACGAGGGGAGGGGGGGGGATGAGGTGGGGGAGACTTCACAATAAACAAGTTTGTGATAACAAACAAGAAAGTGGACTTGAAAAGAAAACAATCCGAATTTCTGCAACATAAAATTATTGCCCCACTAAACCCTTTGACTTGTGCGCAAGGATTTATTTTAAAGGAGCAGATGAAAAATAAAAATAAACTAAGGACAGGACGAATAATATAATAATTTGATTTGGACGGACGGACGGGCGATGTTTATGAAGGCGAAAAAGTATTGGACATTCAACAAAGGATGCACACGAGCAGCTTAATTCTTCCTCTGTCACAACCATTGAAATCAGCGACCACTCACCTCTAAGAACCAGTGCCGTCATTGCGGTGGAGGGCGTCCAGCTGCCGTCCCCATTCCTCCTCGGCTCCAACGCCCCGGCCACCGCAGCGGCTCCCGCATCGCCGATTTGGTTGTCTGCATGTAGAGGAGATGGTGTCAATGTTGGACGCGGGTTAACG
Organism: Tetraselmis chui; assembly: GCA_026401115.1. Taxonomy (NCBI): domain Eukaryota; kingdom Viridiplantae; phylum Chlorophyta; class Chlorodendrophyceae; order Chlorodendrales; family Chlorodendraceae; genus Tetraselmis; species Tetraselmis chui. The sequence continues at coordinate 12,773 of JAPMLY010001585.1, forward strand.
AGGGGGGGGGTGCGGTGGGGGGGGGGGGTGAGTGGGTTTTAAGGTTTTTCGCAGATTCTGATTTCACAACAAAGTAGGTTGACTTGAAAAGAAAACCATCCAAACATAAAACTATTGCCTCACTAAACAAAGTAAGTGGACTTGAAAAGAAAACAATTCAAACATAAAATCATTGCCTCACTAAACCCTTTGACTTTTACGCAGAAATCCATTTTAACACATACTCTAAAAAACAAGGCCTTTGTGTCTATGATACGTGTTTCTATTTAAAAAAGACCAAATCATCGGTCAACTCATCCATTGTACTTAAATACGGGCTCACATGCTTCTATTTGGGGTTAAGGGTTCTTCGCAGATTCAGATGTCAGGGGGGGTCACTGGGCGTTGTTCGCAGGTTTCGATTTCAGAACAAACAAAATTGGAGTACAAGAATTTGATGGTTGAAATGAGAGTAAAATAAGATAAAATACATTTTGCTGTCGCTAGGATGTTATGAGAAGGGACGATGCAAAGGTTGAGCGGACCGAGAAGATCCGTCTTTCAGCGTGTCAGGTGCACAACTGTCGACTGAGCGAATTTCGAATCAAGCGCTCTATTTCGAAGGCGCTTCGGAAAGGCCGAGAATTAATTATTTTTTTAGTCAGTCGGCTCAAAATGGATGTCAACGGTGGTGGGGTGGGTGGGCGTATTTCGAAATTTGCATTCGGGAGAGTGGAGGGGACGGAGGAGGAGCATGTCGATGTTGAGCTTAGAAAATGGGGAGTTGGTATGTATAAGTTTGAAAATATTACGAATAGCGCAACGCAGCCACTCACGTCCAAGGTCAAGCAACGTCAGCGACGGCAGCACCTCCCAAGATCCGTCGAGGTTGGGGCAGGGCAAGAGAAGGGCGACGAGTGCGGTGACGGCCTCATCGCCCAGCTCCCACACTGAATCGGAAGGACAGTGCACGAATCATTTTCGCATTTCACGTGAGTGACGTTGGGCAGAATATACGGCGGCGGCGGTAATAGTACGATAACAACAAAACTGGGGAGAGTCATTGAATAATAAGGCTAAGGAAATGAGAATTGTAATCAAGCAAACATCATCCATGACAAGGGGCAATCACAGTTTGTGTAATCATGACATTGGCAACTTAGGCGCTGAAGGTTAGCGCCGTTTCGGTGGGCAAAGTCATCAGAGTGGCGACTAAAGAGAGAGAACGGACAAATACAGTGAGGCGCAAACAAGGCATGCACACAGTCGGTGCCGAGTCAAATATTGCTCATGCGCCGCTCTTACCTCCTAAGAACAGTTCCGAGTCTGCAAAGCGCCACGACCAAATGCCGCCGGAGCGAATGGGCGTCAGTCTCTCCAACAACAGCCCGTCCTTGTCCCTCTCGCGCCATTTCTCATTTTTCTCCAGCTTGGCCGCCGCTTTCGCCACGTTCTGCTCGTGCGCCCGCAGGTCGGCCTCGGTGTGGCCCTGGCGTTAGGGAATACAAGGGTGGAGACCATAAATAAAAAAATAAATAAATAAAAAAATAAATAAATAAATAAATAAATAAATAAATAAATAAATAAATAAATAAATAAATAAATAAATAAATAAATAAATAAATAAATAAATAAATAAATAAATAAATAAATAAATAAATAAATAAATAAATAAATAAATAAATAAATAAATAAATAAATAAATAGATAAATAAATAAATAAATAAATAAATAAATAAATAAATAAATAAATAAATAAATAAATAAATAAATAAATAAATAAATAAATAAATAAATAAATAAATAGATAAATAAATAAATAAATAAATAGATAAATAAATAAATAAATAAATAAATAAATAAATAGATGAATAAATAGATAAATAAATAAATAAATAAATACCAAGTATATGTCATAAATTAAGTTGCTTCAGCATATTATATCAGATGATAATTTAGAAGGACGCGAGAAATAATCATCACATGCCGGTTCCGCACGGTCAATCATGCTTTCAAGAGCACTGCATGACGAGCTTGCATGGATGTTGTTTAATAAATAGCATACGCTCTTCGGAACATGACATACGCATTGTCTTTTCGCATAAATAAAGGTAAGCGGATATATTGCCTATTTATTCCGCACATGTTGAATCCCGGATTTATATGTCAACGAACAGCTAAAATGGAACATCGATTCATAACAGCGAATCTAACAAAAAGCTGAAAAGAACCAAATAATTTCTTGCCACTCACAATGCCACAAACAATACGAAAGCGAGAAGCAATCCAACTTGCCAAAACCATCACATAGGCACGCGTACTCCCTAAATAACAATGGCTACCTCAACCCCGGCAACGCTGCACCCTTCCGCAACCTCCACAACATAAATTACTTGACACACCGACAAACGCGGCGTCCCCACCAAACTCCGCGCCACTGCCAAAACGAGTTGTTGGCTATCGTTACCCGCCCCCGTTCAAATTCATGCGAGGAGCACTAACGATACCCATCCAAAAGACAGTTACCCGACAAACTATTAACAGCAAAAAACATCTAATGCACGGAGTAAAATAGGTGTCATATACCATGTGCGAGAAATTTACCAGACACTGACGGACGCCATTCTTTCCAACACTTGACTGAGTCAAAATATACACCTCAGACACTTCCCGACCATTTTGAACTTAATATGTGCGAGCCCCTATCTGACAATCGAACTTTCGCGCGCACACACACACACACACACACACACACACACACACACACACACACACACACACACACACACACACACACACACACACACACACACACACACACACACACACACAAATCTTAAGTATAATACACATATAGATGGGCGGCTTACCTCGTAGGTGCCATTCCTATTGCGGCCAACCGCCTTGTTGGCCTCCTCATGCTTCTTCTCCACCTCCCTCGCCACCACCTCCTGCTGATTCCGCAACATCTCCGCCCTCTCCTTCTCCTGCTCCGCCGCCATACGCTTGTTCGCCTCCAACGTCTCCTGCAACAGACGCTCTCGTTCGGCCGCCTCCTCCTCCATCCGCGCCCTGTTCTCCTCCTCCTCCCTCTGCAGCCGGCTCACCTCCTCCATCAACCGCTGTTTCTCCTCTGCCGTTGACGCCTCCATCTGCCGCGAAAGCCGCTCCTTCTCGACGGCAAAGGCGTGCGCCGCCGCCGCAGCCTCAGTCTCCTTCTCCAACCTCAGCTGCTCCAACTCCATTTCCTTTGCCGCGACGTCCGCCGCCGACGTAGCCTGCAGCCCCTCCAGCTCCTTCAGCCGCCGTTGGATCGCCTCGCTCTGCGACTTGTACTCCTGCATGTCGCGGCGCAGCGTCTCCATCGCCTCGATGTCCTTCTGACGCTGCTCCGCATGTCGCGCAACCGTTTCAGCCGCCTTTTCCGCAAATTTAGCGTACCCCGGAGAAGTGGAACGCAGAGTACGCGCCGCCGCCTCCAGCTGCCTCACGATAACCTGTGCGTCCTCTATCATATTCGCCAACACACTATGCCCCCCGCGCTCTCGCAGCGACAGCAGCGCACTGTGCACTTTATCGCTCGCCTGGTACAGCAGCCTCGTCACCAACAAGTTGTCGATGACGTCAATCTTGGTCAAACTCGCCAATATACTCGCTGCGGCCACGAAGTTGTTCTGCTTCATCGCTTCGGCCACTCTCCTGCTAAGCTCCTCCACGACGGCGCGCAGCGCGCGCTCGTCTTCCGGTGTCATCACCGTCTGGAATATTTTGCTTGGCTCGTTTATGCACATAAGGCCGAGAAGTCGGCGGATGAGCGCGATACGGCCCAGCCAACCGAGCTTCTGGTCCATGTCCATGGCGGGGTGGACGATAAAGATATTGTTGCTCAAAGTCGCCACTAGCTGGGCCTCCCGTACATGCAACCCGTCTGTGTCCTTCAGAAGAGCCTGCACATGTTTCAGATGCACAACTCCCCCCTCCATCACCGTTGGCACTTTAGTGATACCAAGGGCGATGGACGCCGCGTGCTCTTCCAGCTGAGCGGCGCTTCCAAACAGGTCTTGCAGAATCTGTGCCAAGTCGCGAAACCCCCGACCCCGGTCCGCCTCCAACGACTTGTAATTGATGAGCACTACCACTGTGACGCTCTTCGCCGCGTAAATGGCTTGTTTAACGTTGACCGTATTGGCGATGTTGATCTCCGCCCCTCGGTTGTCGAGGAAGCCGGGGCAGTCGAGGTAGGTGAAGTTCTCGTCACTGCAGATTCCGGGAATGAAGGTCATGCTCTGCTTGCCGTGCCCAATCTTTGCTGCGGCCAGCTCCCGCCTCTTCGAGCCTTTTTTCACCCGTATGGCGGTTTGAAGAACGTCCGGATTGGGTCTAAAGCTTTCCATCTCGCAGCCGTGCAGAAAGTTGACCATCGTGCTCTTCCCAGCACCGGTATTCCCTATAAACATGAGGAGGTCCTTGCCCGTCGCTTGCTTGGCGCGGGTGGCACCGACGGCGATGCATCCCGTGAGGCACTCGACCTGCTCTTCCACGCTCAGAGCGAGGTGAGGGTTTTGCAGCTTCTTAAACGCCACCTCCGGGAGATCTTGCTCCGCCAAGTCCTCCATCTCCTCCTGCGTGAGACCGCCGACGGCTCTGATCAGATTCGAGTCTATCGCTCCTCGCGTTTTCAACGGTCCTGCTGAATCCTTCGACGTTGTCGCCCCGTCATCTGGTGTATTCGAGATTCGAAACAATCGTCAGAGAAATTAAAAACATAGCCCTACCAAGAAACAAACGAACGAAGGGATGAAATCGATCACGACAGACGGGGAAGTAACACCATTAACCGCATTCATTCGGATAAACACTGAAGATCGGCTATGTAGCGACCAAGTGAATACAGACGATACATATAACGACGTGAGTCGTTGAATTAGGAATGGTGCCGAAGATTACAACAACGAACTGTTTGTGTAACACGTCATAGGGAATTTAACATACTAACCACGGTAGCGCGCTCAGCCCAGTAGAAAACACGCAGTGTTCGGCGGACCTGAAGCAGTAAACGGGTCGATGGGCGGTCTGAGTAAGTCCGCAAGCATCTTGATCTGTCTCGGAGAAATTTCCTCCGCCGGGCAGCTGAGGTCGATGTGCATGTGCTTTCGGTATGGCTTGAGCAGCCCATTCCATAAAGTGGCGTCGGATGCGCCCTTCTCCACGACGACCGGCACGATTCCGTCCGGCCGCGTGTCGACTGCATACTTGAACTCGAAATAGCAGTAGTCGCTCTGCGGGTTTTGAGCAGCCATTTCAGAGGAATAATCGCGCAAGCTTGGCGCCAATACATACATACATGAAACAGGCGAAGCAAAATAATACATGGTCGACCCGAAATAACTACACAAACACAGGTTTGAGTTATTTGTGACGCCGCAACGATGCGCCACTGTGCGCATCGGCTAAATGAAATGTGTGTCAACTTTTTGTGAACATGTGTGAGTTGGGATTAGTATATACGACTTCCGGGTTATTTCGGAAGCATGTGTTTTTAGAGTAATGACAGGTGTTATTAAAGAGGTCGGATGGGATGGGGGTTTCATGGTGTAAGCAAGGTTCAAGCCCTACACTCCATATTCGCATGAGCCATGAGGCGACCGCCGGCCACGGAGTATAAAATCGGTAATCATGAGATCCCTTGCTTGCAATAATACACTAATAACACGTGCTTATTCATGAGGGCGGGGAGGGGGGGGGGAGGGGGCTTCAACATCCAAGTGTGTGTGCGGTAGTGAGACACTCCTTATCAAGACCACCAGAGTTGCATTAGCGTGTGAATACCAAATCAAGTAGCACTTGTATCCAAACTGGACCAAGTGATAAGCAGTCATATTGCAAAGATAGAATATCTGTTTCCAAACTATGTGCTCAGCTGTGATAATCGGAGAAACATACATCATTATTCAAAACAAGTCATACAATCTCTGCGCTGCCTCTGCAGGTGCAATGATAGCTTGTACATCATCGCTAAAACAATCTGTGTCTTGTATTGTAAGAGTTCGGCCTAATTGCTGCACAAGAATGACTGTGTTCCGATCGCCCGAGTCAAACAGGAACTCACGCGCATTTATTCCGCAAGGAACATACATACAACAACATACATACACATAGGAATGAAACCCTCTGAAATCAAAGCTCTGTGTACGCAATTTTTCGCGAATCATCAAGGAGGTAGAGAGAATCAAACACAAACACCAAGCGATAGGTGCCAAACATAGTATGCAACATACACGAACTAATGATCTAGAACGTCCAGCGCAGCGGCGGTTTACTTGAGTACATACCGAATCTTCGGAGGCGATTTTCCTGAGGTACTCGGATGTTATGAAGACTACCACGAATCGTGAAGCATCAACGCCCCGGATAAGCTCCCTCTTGATGTGCCCATGGTTCAAGTGGTCCTCGTCGATCCAGATGCGCACACCGGCGTTGAGGAGCCGTTTGCCGATGTGTTTCACCTGCGAGCGACCGCAGGCCACACACAGCAGGCATACGTAAATCAATATCATGGTGTAACTAAACATTAACATTAACACGCTGATCGACTTTGAGTCGCCTGCATTATGCTGGCATCATCAGCCCGAACGAATAAAACCTGTACTCACACCGAGGACTGTAGCACGTGGAGGGGGGGGGGGGGGGGGGGGGGGGAATCCCGCCTGTTCGACTGGATGCTACAAGCTACCAATAAACACTGCTACGCTACGCTTCTCGATGATAAGACAAACGGGTACGCTCGACTTGATGATGATAGGTCATTAAGGGATTTGCAAGATACCGCCTACAAAAAAGTCGCGTCGTTCACGCAATACTTCACGTACATACCGCGGGACCATATGAGCCAGCATGGATGGAAAAGACGGAAGGTAAAAAAAATAAAAAATAAAGAACCGCGCGCCCTTCCCCGTCATTTCAGCACAATAGGCCGTCAGCAGTTTCCACTGTCGCTATAACAGGCAGGGTGGACGCACGCACGCCCAAACAGTTAAAGACGGTCGACCGGCGATCAGGACGCGCCACAAAAGCGAATAGCATGCATGTACGATCACTTTATATGCTTGTAACCCTATCTATCGCTCGGGGGGGCGGGGGGTACCAAGCCGTGATTGTTCTTGTCAGCACCCCAATTGTGAGAAAGAAAGGCGTCAAATTGGTAGCCGTCGCTAGCTATGGGCCGGTCGGTGGAGTTGCCACCCGGTACTTGCGGCGACTCCGGTGACCCAGAAGTTGCCTCCGCGGCCCTACTGCCCTCTCCTCTCGGCGGACGACGAGCCTCGTCGTTGTGCCCAGCGGTACCCGGATCCTTCGAGATACTGCAGCCCATGCTGCAGGCGGGGTTGGTCAACCAATATTGGCCGTACGTACACTAACTCGAGACCAGAAATCGTGCCCCTGGATTAAATCAGGACAGGAAGGGTATGTTGCTGCGCCGCAGTGACATTGCGGAGACACAAGCGTGTGCGGCAAGAAGATGCGGTAGATCGGGCACGGCACACGTCGCCTGCCTTCGCCATATCTGACGTGTGAGCTTGATACCTGTATATCATTGCAGTACAAGTACATACACCAAGCGAGTAATGTACGGCGATGACAGTCGCGATATAGTAGTGAGTGATGATGTGTGGTGGGCGCTGGTGCTGAGAATGTAGTTAGTGCCCGTATATTTACAAATAAGAAATTAGTGAAAAACTGACGGAACGGGAAATACAATATTCTGTCCTTATCTACGCGCGCCTTTTCACTCCCGTACACCGCAAAGATTCTTATATTGGTAAAATATTGGGGTTTAACGGTTAGTAAACGTACCATGTTGAGTCCGCCTAAGGCAACGCGCGGAGACAAAGCGTCACAAGCGCAGTAAATTGTCCGCGGCGGACGCCCACCTGCTTTACCTATAAAGCAGCTCCTCTAGCTGGTAGCAGCCACCTTCTGCCTTTGCGCTCGCCCATTCGGCTCGCGCAACAGGCATCGTAGCTCTCGTAGCTGCGCAAGGTGACAGCTTACCCTCGACCGCGTCTACCACGGCCGAGACTCTTTACCCTGCTCGAATATACGATGGCTACAGACAGACAAGTCGACGACGAAATTCGCGACGCGCCGGAATTTGTTACATCATTAGAATTCAAAGAACAGGAGCAACGCTTACTCGCTAACGCGGCCGCTTAAGAGGAGCGACTAAATGGTCGTTTTCAGCAAGCCTTTACCGAACTAACGGCTACGCTTAGCTCGACCATCATCACTCAACTAGCAGCAGCTAAGCAAGTCAGCACACAGCTAGCAAGTCCCGTCGGCGTATTCGACACGCCGAAGGGTGGAATTGCGGAGCACGACGCCCGCAGCGCCCAGCTGCCGACCGAGCTACCCTCGATCGACCCCACCGTGCGACCCCTGGCCCCAGCCCCAGCGACGACGTTAACCCTAGCAGCCCTGCCAGATGAGGACTACCACATCGACACAGAGCTATGGGGACCCTACATTGCCCCCGGCCTCGAGCTACCCCCCCGACATCTCAACGGCCCACAAATCTGGAAGCTCACCTGTGACACCTACCGCCACCTCTCCGCCCGCCGGCACAACGCCACGCTCGAAGAATACCGCGCCACGGCTTGTCACGCCGCCTACGCCGCCTGCGCTAACACGGCGAGCTTATCAGCTCTGGAAGACATTCAAAATTATCCCAAGGACTCACCGGAATTCGCGGCGGCGGTCGTCACCCTGCGTCAAAGCAACCACACCCACAGCGCGCTCGAGGAGGCCGCCCGTGTGCGGATATCCCACATCCGACACACCAAGGGCGGAGGGGAGACGAGCGATTCGGACCGCGTTTTCGCGGAACTCGCCTACGAGCGGTTCCTCAAACCGCGACCGGACGTTGCCTCCTCCGAGCACGACAACCTATACCGAGCGTTCATCGACAAGACCCTCGAGTGTTCATTACTCGCTAGCGCCAAAGCCGCCGCGGGAGCTACCTTCGCGCGCAAGACTCCCGACCGACCCCCCCCCGACCGGCCTACACCGACACCGAACCCCCGACCCCAACCCAAGCCCAAGCCGCCACCGAGAGACAACGCCGACCCCAAAGACACGAAGACCAAGAACCCGGACAAGAACGCCTAACGGTGTGACCCACCGCGCCACGTCCTGCAACGACCGTTCCAACTTCATGCGACACCGCGTGCGGAAAAGAGCGTCCGAGTGGAAGCGATTAGGCGCGAGCGAACAAGTTCTGGGTTGGATTCGTCACGGGGTTCGCATACCTTTCATTGGCGGCCGGCGACCCCCACCTTTCAACAGCGGCACCTCCATGCTGAACGCAACAAAACAGCAACTCGACTTCATGGACTCCGAGCTTCCCCGATTCCTGCAGTCAGGCGCCTGGGAGCCAGGCCAGCGCAGCAGATGGGTTTCCAGAATGTTTTTAGTCCCGAAACCGGGCGAAAACAAATGGCGACTAATTATCGACTTACGCCCCCTGAACAAGTACTGCAAGGACCACAAGCTAACTTTCGAGACACTCAAGCACCTCAAGAATTTGACACGGGCCGGCGACAAGATGGTGTCTTTCGACCTAGCGGACGGCTACTACACCCTGGGCATACGGGAGGAGGACAGAGACTTCTTCACGGTAAATTATCGCGGAACACTGTACAGACTCGCCGGGCTGCCGATGGGCTGGAAATGCAGCAGTTGCTATTTTTGCCGGCTTACCGAAGTTTTTATCCGGCACTTACGCGAACCACTGCTCAACCCCACCGTACGCAACCCCCGTCTAGCTACGCAACACCAGCCCACACGACCTACACCGTCCCGTCGCTATCTGCGCAACTCTCGATGGCGGGGTGTCCGATTACTCCCGTACATGGACGACTTCCTATTTTTTGCCGACAGCAGAGACGCAGCGTTACAACTCCGAGACCGCGTCGCGTGCCTACTCGACCGCCTCGGGCTAGGACGCAACCCCAAGAAAGGCCACTGGGAGCCGACGCAAATCTGCGAACACCTCGGCCTCCAAATCGACACCACAACCTCTACGTTCCGAGCCCATGTTTCGAAACTACAGGCCATCGCTACCTTAGCCCGGACCCTCCTACAACGCTCTACGCGCGACGCACGATGGCTCCCTGCCCGGCAGCTCGCGGTGCTCGCCGGAAAAGCACCGTACATGTACCTCGCCATTCCAGCAGCCCGATTCTACCTACGCGAACTACACGACGTCCTCGCTACGCGCACGGGATGGGGAGGCCGGGTGAAACTCACCTACCAGTTGCGACGAGACCTCCAATGGTGGACGCAAGTCCCCTCCGCCAACAACGGCCGCTCCATATTCGCCCCCATCGAGACCGCCTACCTGCACTGCGACAGCTCAGGTTACGGCTGGGGAGCTGTATTAAACGAACAGTTGGAAGCCCGTGGTTTCTGGGGAGCGACAGACCAGCAGCAGCACATCACCTGGAAGGAATTAAAGGCCGTGCGACTCGCCGTCCTTTCGTTCTTGCCCCTCCTGCGCGGCCGCAAAGTCCTCCTGCACGAGGACAACCAAGCAGTGGTGGCAGTCCTCAGTCACCTAACTTCGAGGTCCCCAGCTATGATGGACGAACTACGAAAACTGTGGGAACTCATCGACACCAACGACATCAGCATCCGCGCGCGGTATATTCGCTCCGCAGCCAACGTCTGGGCCGACCGACTGAGCCGCGAAACCGACCGGGACGACTGGCAACTCAACCCCCGCATATTCACTTACCTGAATTCCCTGTGGGGCCCCCACTCCATCGACAGGTTTGCCACGCAGGGCAATACGCAGCTTCCCCGCTACAACGCCCGCTGGCGAGACCCCACCTCCGAAGCCGTGGACTGCCTTCATCTACCCGACAACCGCTGGACAGCAGAGACCAACTGGTGCAACCCACCGTGGACGCTACTCCCAGACCTCGTCCAGAAGTTACGCCAATCAGGGGCCGAAGCAACAGTCATCGCGCCTTACTGGCCCGCCAAACAGTGGTACCAACTACTAAGCGAAATTTCCGGCGAACAGATCCTGTACCCCCCCTCCCGAAATTTATTCTTTCCGGGCAAGCGCGGAGCGTACGAGGGCGTCGGACCGCCCGGCTGGAGCGTCACGGCTTTCCACGTACCGCCCCGTCATGGCTCTACCGAACACGTGGTACACTCCACCCAACACCGACCACCCGGACGTCCTCGACAAGACCGCGGCACGACCGGACATCCGCGGACACCGACTACCCAGCCGCACCCGTAAAGTACCGACTAGTCGAACCTGCGGCCCACGCACCGTGGCACGCCTCGATGCGCAACCATGTCGGCACACTCGTCGGCACGGACGACTTGGGCGACCTCGTGCTCGACCTTCTCACCGGCTCCCTCGCCCCCTCCACCTACAACAACTATGGCACCGGTATGCGCCGTTTTACTGTTTTCTGCAACGAGGAAGGAATCACACCCCTCGAGGCGACCGCGGCCGACATGCTACGATTTATAGCTTGGCTCGCCCGATCCGGAACCATCGCAGCCAACAGCCTCCAGCCCTACTTCTCAGCCATAAATAAGTTCTTTCGCGACCACCTGAAGGAGCCCGTGGCGCTAGGACCCCTTCTCACGGACGCACGTCGGGGGCTCGCCATGTAGCAGCAGCCCATCACCGCCCCCGACATTCGCGTACCGCTCCCAGCCCCAATCGTACAACAGATGCTACTCTTCGCCCATCGACACTACCGCGCGCTCACCTGGCAGCCGGACAACCTCGTACATATCAAGACGTTCCGCGCGATGCTCGCAGTCTGCACCAACTACTGCTATTTTTGCCGCGCAGAAACCGGCGTACGTTGCCACATGGACGACATCGCGGTCGACCGAACGGGCGGTAACATACTGTTATTTGTACGAAAATCAAAGGGAGACCAGCGTAGGACCGCGGCCGATAAACCGCTCCTGCAACTCCCTATTACTGCAGTACCGCTACTCGCGGACCTCCTGGAGGCGTTTACCGCTGGACGCACCAGTTACTGCAACATCCTCGGCACTGGGTCCGGACCAACTGCTTTTTGGGCCGTCACGCCCGAGGAACAGCCACATACGTGGACGGCCGGTACCATCACCGAGTGGATTCGTGAGGCGTGCAACACCATCGACGCTGCACCCCCCACGCAATTCAAGTGGACATCGCATAGCCTACGTAAAGGCGCGGCGTCCGCAGCCGCATGCATCGGCGCACCCCTTACCAAAATCCGCTACATGGGTGGTTGGTCGAAAACCAGCGACGTCGTCACCGGCAAGTACATCGACCCCACCATGAGCGAAACCCCGGCGGCCTGGCTATTTTTCGGCTGGCTCGTCGCCAAACCCCCGGATTAGTAGCCTATGCAGACCTTCAGTCTATCTCAATGGCATAATCTGACTCCCATTCGCTAAATTCTTATATTGGTAAAATATTGGGGTTTAACGGTTAGTAAACGTACCATGTTGAGTCCGCCTAAGGCAACGCGCGGAGACAAAGCGTCACAAGCGCAGTAAATTGTCCGCGGCGGACGCCCACCTGCTTTACCTATAAAGCAGCTCCTCTAGCTGGTAGCAGCCACCTTCTGCCTTTGCGCTCGCCCATTCGGCTCGCGCAACCCACCCACCCTTCCCTGATCAAGCGCTGAAGAGAAATAACACCTATGAATAGGTGTTTTAGTGCCTGTTTATCCAAAATGTAAGCAAGCTGTCATCTTTGGCATAATCTGACTCCCAGTCGCTAAAAGCGCGTTATTTCTGCCTTCATAGCTTGCACTACAGGTACCCGTACCTTTAAGCGCCTTTCGCAACCGTAGGACGACATGAAATTTCGCAAATCTATACAAAGACGTACTACAACCGTTAAATGGCATTCCCTTCCGCGCGGTCAAAATGCCTGCATCATTGTATTTCGCACCTGTATTGAATATGGGCAGCGCTGTGGCATGCGCCTTCCTGTACCTGCTCGGGCTTAATCCTTAATTAACAGGTTTTTCCATCTTTTTTTCTTTTTGCTTGGTGGCCTCTACTGCTTTTGGTTTTATTATGTAAAGCATTTCCTGTGGCTATCAAACTATGGTCGCCGACAGTACCTAGGTACTACAAAAAGGGTGTGCGTCGTCGACCGACGAATAGGGCACCAAAACGTCCGCAAAATTCATTCATCTCATGGGAGATTGCCCGTTATTACATTGGTATCTCGGTATTCTGGCATTTGTGGGCACCTCGCACCAGTCCCGGAGAGGCGGCGGACCTCTCAATCTTGGCATCTTGGCCGGGGATTGTTATGCTGCCGTTATATTTTTTCGAACTCTTGCCCGCTGCGCACCAGGCCAAACAAGCTCCCCATATTATATGCACGGATAGTCCTCGACCCAAACATCACTCCCACGCGGTGTTGGCTCCTTTGGGAAAAGGCGCAAGCGCGGGCAATCGCCGAGGAAAGGTAAAGTACCTAGGTACTACGGACGTCGACTATATTATATCGACAACCCTTATTGTCGCCGCAACTGCCTAGCACGAGGCAAGACTGAGCGGGAATATTGTGCAAAACGTGGAGGTAGCAAGGGAAGCACATATTGTTTTTTTTTTCATCAGCGACGCCGATGTGGCAAGTTCTCGTGTCGAATTAAGTGGATTAAGGTAAAAGCGCCCGCAAAACACGCTCCGGCTTGCTATCCAGCAGTTTGAGCAGAGTAGACTCTTCCACACATAGCACAAGGGCAGAAAGCTACACCTAATTTACAAATGGACTAGCCGTCTTTGCGGCGCTATATGCATACCGTGTGTGCCTCTCGCGTAACCTACTTATCGGCTTTAATGTGTTTTACGGGGTTTTCCACTGATCGTGCGTATGCCGCCCCTTTCTATTCATCAATATTGCGATTAAAGGTGCTTTCCGCCGCATTGTTGATAGAAAAATCATTAAAGCATCTCACATACCTCTTCAACCTGAAGGTTACATGGAATGTGCTTGGTCCGGTGTTAGCCGCTGGTGCGGCAACTTGCTGAGATTATTGTTGTTACCGCTGCCCTAATAATACTGCCCTACTACGCTGCCCTACTATTTTTGTTGTTACCGCTGCCGTATATAGTGCACCGTGAGTTTGCATAGCAGCCGTATTCACGTAATATTCAATACGTCCCTCATCATAGAGCACGTCAGCACGGTAAACGCACCCTATCTTAGTAAATTGTATGAAATATTTGCCGTAATGGAACAACTCCGGCGTGCATTCTCCCCCCTTCTTACTCATGCATCGGCAGTAAAATTGCGTTAAAAAAACAAAAGTCTATAGCTAGGCGCGAGTTTCACTTTTTACATTTATTGCCTCGCAAGGAGTTCTTACTCTTTCCCATCTCTATTCAGAAAGTAATGATTAACATTTCACATGTATGAGTGTGAAGCGTCTAGCCTGTAGGATGTTCGGTTGGGGGAGTCGAAAGCTTAAATAACATTTACAAAAACCGTTGGTGTTGGCCGCATATGGTTGGCGTCGTCAAACACGCGCCCATATCAAGGTATAATTGGTGTGCAAGATAGCGATGACGTATGTGCGAGCAAGACAAGTCCAGCGATATACCGTGTTTTTTAATTCCATCTTTTAAGAACTGATGTTTATGGTTATTATTCTTGCACTTGGTGTAGGTTTCCTCCTCCACTGGCACGACGCTACTCGCGTGCGTAAAGTTCTGCCTGCTGAAGACACCATGGCCGCAATAACGAGCATGCATTTCGCACGGGTATGGTGGCGTTTGGCCGTGGGATTGGCCGATCCTGCCGCTGTTTGAGCTACTGCTGATCGCTAGCGACGTGCCGCAATGGTCTGATTTTTTTAGGAGAGCGAGGAATGGTCTCAAGGCGAGGAATGGTCTCAGGGCTTTTAGGGGGCGAGCTGGTGTTTGGGCAACACATGCCGAATACCTAGGTACTAAAATGTGTACCTAGATACTGGCCCTGTTGTTGGAGAGATACTATTACAAGTATATACAGTAAGTACAGTGGGTCTTTGTCGCAAGTAAAGTCGCAACGCGTGGCATGCGGCATGCGGCGAGACCTTTGCCCCCGATGAGAAGTCCGGCCAGGTGAATGGGTGGCACACCTTACTGCAGTCGATGGACTCCGTGCATACGTGACCGTAGCGATTCTACGGTGAATTATCCCACGTGTCTGCACAGGTAGACTGCACGAGAAGCGACGCAAGCTGGCGAGCTGCCGCAACAGGGACCACCGTTCGCGTATTGTTCGTCCCCGGTGCACTTCATTGCAACCCATCGGCCGAGGAGTTGTCGACGCATTGACGAGACGGCTCCCAAAACCCTGTTATGACCTCCTCCCAGAAACATGGAGTGTCGGGAGATATGTGAGAGGCAACGCATTGGTAGCGACTCTGGCGAAGTGGTATAGCAGCCGACGGGGGGCGCCGAAGCCGCTGTAGCCAGTATAAGGACACCGCGGGCGAAAAGGGGGAAAGGAAGAAAGGAACGGCTCAGCCACAGCCGCGGTCGCAAGTTTTGTCGCAGAGCGACTAGAGCCACACCCGAGGACGGGCAATCCTCAGCGAGGGAGAAGAAGTGCATGTTATGGCTGTCGGCGGATAAACTCACAGAAGGTGCGTGCGTGGTTGTGCCGTGAAGTCGTCGCCGGATTATCGGACTGTCGCCCCAGCTTCTGTAGCGGGGCGCAGTTTAGGTGTTGATGTCGTCCTGACGGCGAGACGTGGGGGGAATGTTCTGTCGTCGACAAGATAGTGGTGGGCCGCGTGGAAAAGCGAAGCCGCCCTACAAGTACACCATCCCCAACGGTAACGAGGCCCAAATGATGCGTGACGTGCTGGCCAACCCGTCGTGGTGGATGGAGTGTGGAGAGGGGCAGACGCGCAACATGTGGTGGGGAGCCAACGGGCAGAAAATCCCCGCGTGGCCGGCCCAAGGTGGGATTCCGACCTAATGAAAGTCTCACTGGACGCATCCCCCGCAGCGAGGGTGTGTGTGTGTGTGTGTGTGTGTGTGTGTGTGCGTGCGTGTGTGTGTGTGTGTGTGTGTGTGTGTGTGTATGTGTGTGTGTGTGTGTGTGTGTGTGTGTGCGCGCGCGCGCGCGTGTGTGTGTGTGTGTGTGTGTGTGTGTGTGTGTGTGTGTGTGTGTGTGTGTGTGTGTGTGTGTGTGTGTGTGTGTGTGTGTGTGTGTGTGTGATTGAGTAGGTCGGCTAATCGCTGGTGTATGACGCTCAGGGCAAGACACCCCGAGGCAGATCATCAATCGTGTGCAAGGTAATAAAGAAATATGCACCAAGACTGGCCTCGCAACCAACTTGAACGTCATTGCACGGGCATGCAAGCAGGCGCTTCCATGGGTACCCTACACGCTGACGCTCAGCGGTGGGAGGTCTATCCCCACAAGGTATGGTACACACAGTAATCGTCCTCCTTCCATGCGAAACATGTGAGCGAAGTCTGCGTTTAGTGAATGTGCCGCACGCGCAGGGAGGTCAGTATGCTGAAGGCGGCAATGCAAAGGCTAGAAGCGCAAGAGGTGCGTGGCTGGCGGTTTACTGGATAGAAAGGCTGTCTTCCAAGCTTAGATACCCACTGCATACCGAAGCATGTGGGTGTGTTTCATGGGCTGCGTTGTGCTCTGGGCGTGCAGGGGAAGGTGTGGCTGTGCAAGCCGGGCTTCATGAATCGTGGTCGTGGGATTGAGATCTTTGACACCGAGAAGGATATCCTGGAGCACCTTGCCAAGCAGCGCAGCGGGAGCAGCTGGATCGTGCAGAAATACATCGAGAGGCCGCTGCTGGTGCATGGTCGTAAGTTCGACATCCGCACCTACGTGCTGGTGGCGCCAGACAAGCGGGTATACATGTATAAGGACGGCTACATCCGAACCACATGCTTCGAGTACAAACTGGACAACCTGGCGGACAAGTTCGTCCATCTCACCAACGACGCATACCAAAAGACGTCCGCTGACTTTGGCAAGTTTGAGGACGCCAACAAGCTGTCTTACCCCGAGTTTGAGGTCCGTATGGCCCCACATTATCCTGTGCCTAACCAGCTATTGCACCCATTGCAACAATCATGTCAAGCGTTACGTGCATCGCATTGCATATATAGATTATATTTAGCTATATATGTATATATATAATTGAATATTATGCACGTTACGTGTGGCATTGCGGCGGTCAGGCGGCCGTGAATGGGGCGGTGGACATGGAGAAGGGGGTTGTGCCACAGCTGCATGCGTGCCTGACGTCCGTGTTTGAGCATGTCATTGGTAAAATGAACAGCGCGCCGTGGTGTGCTGTTCGAAGCTCATTATTCTACCCCCCAATCGAGTTGCATGGCCATCGCGGGAGTGCGTGGCGGGTAATTAAATACGTGCCGCTAGTAACGGACTTTATGGGAAGAGTGTATTTGCTATATATCTCTGATAACATACCCTCCATGCAATATCGACACATCTGCAAAGACGGCATCGCGACCGTCAATGGAAAAAATAATCAAAAGGCGGCCACGGGAGGAAGCAAACACGCATTCGGCACTGCACGACGTAATCTCTGGATAGGAAGCCGGAAGCTGTAAAACCTAAGACCCATTTTGTTGTAGGCGGTATTTGTACGAAATTTCCTTTGATTGGCACTCAGATATGGACATGACAATGAGCACGGGAGAGCGTCACTGGATAGCTGACAAAACAGAACGGCAAAGAGGTGTTGAAAGAAGTTACAGAATCACAATTTAAGAGGCTCCTCAACATTTTCACAACTCTGACACACGCCACCGCCGAGTCGACCCGATGGCATCACTCGGCTATGGTCTTCCCGTCCACGAGTCAGTTGACTAGACTAATTCTAAGCTCCTCCATTCCAGGGGGCAGGTGGCTGTTGTGCGCCTTCTTTGCCTCCCTCACCGCCTTCTTTGCCTCGTCACCAATGTTGTTCACTGCAGATTTGGGGTAAGCGAGGTGGGTAGCGACGTGGCGGTACAGTCAGACAACAAGATTCAGCGATATTATTTTGTAATAAAATGCACCCTCCCCCTTTACAGTCTGACAAATTCCGCAGCCTGACCCCCCAGTCAATGCTTGATTACAAGTGATCAATGTTCAAAGCCACGATCGACTGAGAAATGTGTTGATTTAATTCAGTAGGCAATTCTTTTGGTTTTATTTAATTAGTAATCTCATTTTGGGTGGAAAGTCTGACGCGGTTTTCTATTTTGAAAGTGTGGCCTTCGGTGGGTGACCTGGGCAAGGGGTAGATGATGAAGAGGGGAAGAGGGCAGTGGGGGAGTGACGAGGGAGAGGGAAAGAAAGGCGAACGGAGAGTGTGTATTGTTTGAAGGATGACGGTGAGAATGATTGTGAGAGGGTTGGTATGTTGATCGTGTCAAATGACAAGTCCACATAGATACGATGTAAATAGGGAGATCACGATACAATAAGCAGATATTTGGTATCATTCTTTTCTTAGTAGCTCGAAAATTTAATTACACAGACGTGAGGTCATCCAGGCGGACAAAAAGCGATTGGGAGAAAGGGAGGGGAGGGGGGGGGGGGGATAGACTGCAGCTCGATCGATATATCTTGTAGATGACTTTATGGACTCAAAATTAACAGTCGACGGTGAGCTTGCTTTGTCCTTGCCGTCTTCTTTCGATTAACAGTATTCTTTCGCTTAACTTGTAGTATGCTGTACCTTATGTGATTGTTAGTTTGTCGTATGCGATTGTGCCCTGATAACTGTTGATTGAAGATTGACATGCAACATTGTTATGAGCTCACGGTCTGTGTGAATGCGTATTGATGAGTGTGTCTATGTTTGGGGATTTGGAGTGGATTCTGCCAAGGGGTGAGCCCGTTCGCTTTCTTACCTGTGCACTGTTGCCACCCCTTACCCCCCAGTCATTCCTTGATTACAAACGATCAATGTTCAAAGCCATAGTCGACTGAGAAAGATTTTAACGTGGTTATTAAACATGCCATTTATGGTTTTAATTAAATAACTATTTTCTTTTTGGGTGGAAAGTCAGACGCGATTCTCTATTTTGAAATTGTGGCCGCCGGTGGGTGACCTGGGCAAGGAATATGATAATGAAGAGGGGAAGAGGGCAGAGGGGGAGTGATGAGGGAGAGGGAAAGAAAGGCGGACGGAGTGTGTGTATCGTTTGAAGGAGGATGATTGTGAGAATGATTGTGAGAGGGTTGGTATGTTCAACGTGTGAAATGATAAATCCACATAAATAATATGTAAATAAGAAAATCATGAAACAATAAGCAGTTCTTCCAAACATATGAGATGCCCGTTCATATATCGATGACTCGTCGGTGGTGCGCCTCGAAGTGAGGGGACTGTGGGCGGAGCTGAGAAAACAACATATTACTAAGAATGAGGGTGTGACTAATAATGAGCATATTGTGAAAATTGTTTCGTTTGGGAGCACTTTACCAATGCAACGATCCATTCTTTTTCAGCGAGCGACCCGTTCCGTTATTGGTGATGTCTGGTGAGAGGGGGTCGAAAGGAAGGGGTCGGTGTTGTGGAGATAGCCGAATCGAGGCAACTTTGACTCCACAACAATTTGTGTAATCAAGTTGTGATGAAGTCGAATATGTGTTGAGTGAAACTACTTTTATGTTGGAAAGAGTGGAAATATGGACTGAGGGGACGGAGAGACACGACGGGCGCTGTTTATATAAGGCGAATGGTATGACCATCAATACTCAGCATCGCCGATTTGGTTCCCTTCAGTCGGGAGAGGTTATAAATTGGGTGAGTGGATAGAATGGAACCCACACTTTTTTTGAATAAACTTGGACGGATGGAGGGACTATGTTTATGAAGGCGAAAAGCAATTGGACGATCAACAATGGATACACACGAGCAGTTTCATAGTTCCTCTGTCGCAACCATCAAAATCGGCGATTTGGTTGGCTGCGTGTAGAGGCGATTGTATCAATGTTGGACGCGGGTGAACGAGGGGGTAATTGGGCGGTTTGAGAAGAGGCAACTCATGATTATCAAAATATGAAGTGATATTGAAATGAAAATAATCCAAGTTTCTGCGAGATGAAAAATGCGGTTGTCGGTGCATAGTGTGGCAGGGGTGTTATGGGAGGTGGCTGCGGGTGGAGCTGATTAAAATCTATCCAATGCTAAACGAGCGAATTATTGTTATGTTATATGAGTATGTCATAATCTAGTGGCGCTACAACATCGACACGCTCGCCGTTGTAAGTGCAGTTATTTCCCCACTGAAAAAATATATACCCAATAATACAAACGAGCACCATGACTATGACTCTGCCACAACCATAAAATCAACACCCACTCACCCATAAGCCACTACTCCGTCACGGCGTTGGACGGAAATGAGCAGCAATATTTTAAAAATTCTTGGGCAATGGACAAAATTATGAAGAAACACATGACGGGTGAGTGGAGGGAATTTGACCGAATGGCTGAAAAGAAATGCCTTATACCGTCAATAAACCCGTTTTCTTTTCCGAGCTTGCCACGGACATGGGTTATGAAAACTGACACCATCATGAATGCTTGGAACGTATCGAGACAAAGAGGTGAGCGTAAGGCGACTTTGGTAGCAGTAACAGCGGATGAACAATCAATATGATGTAGCTGCAAAAACCATCAATGAGTATATTTTGCTGTAAAACACAACGACAAACAAGTGTTACGAGGGCTCATCAAATACTCAGCCAGTCCGGATGAAAATTGTAAATAGATAAAAAGCTATTACACCGCCAATACATGCTCTTTATACACGACGTAATGCCACCCTGTTGCGTTTGAGCGCATATTTTCACGCAGCTCGACAGCAACCGTGTAAACGAGGGTGGAACACGTATAAATAGTAAGCAATTGTTGCACTTATGGGCGCGGGACGGTGTCGCGTTGTGTTCGTTCGTCCCGATGTCGGGTATCGGGCTTTCCGCCCTGCCGTCTCGTCCGACAAGTTACACGACATTACGTCACTGTCGGTGCGGCTGTCGCCGCCGCCCTTGAAGTCTATCCGACCAGTAGCAAAGCATGGTATGTTTGTTGAATGCGAATTCACGTGTGCGTGATAGTGGCCTAGGTCGCTTCAAGAAACGGAGGCCCCCATCTGCAACAACGCCGACCTGATGGGCGACGAAGGCACGCATTCGCTCGGTGGAGCGGTAGCACCTCGAGCAGCAGGTGACGCCACAAGAACGCAACCTCTCACGCCGGGTAGCGAAAGAGACCACTGCGAACCTGCAGGGTTAAAGAAATCTAAACTAGTGGAACACTCGTTAAGTTGTGCTCGTTGCGGAAGCTCGGGGCGCTAGGCGTCCGACACAGCCGCACACAGAAACAAACGCACAGACAGACTTTAACGCTCCCTCTCTCACACGCTCTATATTGTCTCTCATACCCATACACACATCCTATCTGTCTATGTCTCGCGCACAGCCACACACTCCCTCTGTTTTTCACTCACACAGCAGGAGCAGCACTTCCCCTCTCGCTGACACACACTCACGCGAGCACACACATATACACGCGTGCACCGACGCACACACACATACACACACACACACACACACACGCACACACACACGCACACACACACACACACACACACACACACACACACACACACACACACAGCCGGAGGGCTGGAGACACAGCGGTATTACGGCCACCCCATTTCCCCGTTCTCCCATCTTGGCCCCGCCGCGTGCGCCTTCAGCGCTCCCCCGGCGAGTCAACGTCCGAGCTAGTGGGAGTCGCACCGCCACTGCTGCCCCCACCCGTAGATTTGTTCAAGCTCCGAGCGCTCAAAATTCATCGATAGTGACATTTCACAGTGACGAGGTGTTGAGCTTGAGGGAGACGGATTTTGATACCTTTGACGCCGTCCATGAAGTCGAAGAGCTTCGTTCCGGTGGGCGACTTGTAAAGCCGTCCGGTCGGAGGGGCCCTCATTCTCGTCGCCGTTCTAGTCCCGCGGCCTGTCCAACCAAGCCTTTGTCACGACGTTGCAGATCACTCGCAAGTTTTCGTTATATATCTCTGATAACATACCCATCACGTAGTTATTATATCGACGCATCTGCAAAGACGGCACCGCCACCTGCAATAACAAAAGAAAAACAGGCGGCCACGGCAACACGGCAACACGCATTCGGCACTGCACGACGTTATATCTATCGATAGGAAGCCAGAAATTGTAAAAAAGTAAGAGCGGTTTTGTTTTAGGCGGTGTTTGTCCAAAAGACCCTTTTCATTAGCTGATTAGCACTCAATGTGGATGGACATCAAAATCAGGTTGCAAATTCGTCATTGGATAACATGCTGACAATGCATAACGGCAATGGGGTGATCTAATGACTCGTAAATTACAGAGTCATTGGGGAGTAAGATTGCGGAGGGACTGTAAGCACGGCGTTCCATCAATTAAAGAGGCGCCTCGACAGTTTTGCAACTTTGACACACGCCACCGCCGAGTCGATCGGATGGCATCACTCGGCTATGGCCTTACCGTCCACGAGTCTGTTGAGTCAACTAGATGATAATTCTTAGCTCTCTCAGTCCGGGGGGCAGGTGGCTGTTGTGCGCCTTCTCCGCCTCCCAAAACGCCTTTAGATCACTCGCAACTTTGACACACGCCACCGCCGAGTCGATGTGATGGCATCACTCGGCTATGGTCTTCCCGTCCACGAGTCTGTTGACTCAACTAAATACCAATTCTAAGCTCCTCCATTCCGGGGGGCCGGTGGCTGTTGTGCGCCTTCTGTGCCTCCCTCACCGCCTTCTTTGCCTCTCCGCCAATCTTGTTCCCTGCAGATTTGGGGTCAGCGAGGTGGGCAGCGACATGGCGGTACAGTCAGACAACATAGATTCAGCGACATTCGTTTGTAATAAAATACAACCGCCCCCCTTACAGTCAGCCATATTCCCCAGCCTGAACCCCAAGGCACTGCTTGATTACAAATGATCAATGCTCAAAGCCATAAAAGATTGAGAAAGACTTGAACGCGTTTATTTTATTCAGTAATCTATTTTTTTGTTGGAAAGTCTGACAAATTCCCGTTTCTTCTGTTGATTTAATTCAGTAATTTCTTTTTGTGTGGAAAGTCTGACGCGGTTCTCTATTTCGAAATTGTGGCCTTCGGTGGGTGACCTGGGCAAGGGGTATGATAAATAATGGAGAGGGAGAGAGTGCAGTGGGGGAGTGATGAGGGAGAGGGAAAGAAAGGCGAACGGAGTGTGTGTATTGTTTCAAGGAGGACGGGTGTGAGAATGATTGTGAGAGGGTTGGTATGTTGAACATGTTAAATGACGAATCCACAGAAATAATGTGTTAATAGGAAGATCTTAAAACAATTAGCAGTTCCTCCAAATATATGAGATGCCCATTCATGCATGGATTTGTCGTCGGTGGCGCGCCTCGAAGTGAGGGGACTGTGGGCGGAGCTGTGAAAACAACATAACAGTTAAGAATGAGGGTATTACTAATAATGAGCCTATTCTTGTGGTAGTTGTTTGCTTTGGGAGCGCTTTAGCAATGCAACGATCCATTCCTTTTGGGCAAGCGACCCGTTCCGCTGGTGATAGAATTAAAATTGGATGAGTGGATAGAATAGAACCGATATTATTGATCAGGAGCTTTGGACGGAGGGGCGATGTTTATGAAGGCGAAAATGTATAGGACGATCAAGAATGGATACACACGACTCTTCCAACAATGGATGCACACGAGCAGTCTCAGCCTTCCTCTGTCACAACCATCAGAATCAGCACCCACTCACTAAAAAGATACAGCTTCGTCAGTGCGGTGGAGGGCGTCCAGCTGCCGTCCCCATTCCTCCTCGGCTCCAACGCCCCGGCCACCGCAGCGGCTCCCGCATCGCCGATTTGGTTGTCTGCAGTAAGCAGAGCAAAGCATGGGGTTGGTGAGAGGCGGTGAGCGGCATCAACAGCAAAACCGTTGCGGAACACAATGCGTGATTGGGCGAGGAAAGACATTAGGTATGGAAATGAACAACAATATTCAAATAATGTAGCAATGTGCGTTTTATTTTTCTTAGTCGCCCCATCGACCAGCCACGTTCGTCAGTTTGTGGGGGGCTTACTGAGCGTATTTATGAAGGAACAGGTGACGGGTGAGTGGATGGAACAAAACCGAAAGCCAAAAGATATACGGGAGGATATAATAAAGGGGAGGGCGTCGTGATTTCAATACACGCACGGACTGCGCCATCGTCAATGACCCTTTCTATGGTTTGTCCACAGAAATCCTTTTTTAGGAAATCGTTAGAACAAGGGCCTTTGTGTCTATGACACCTGCTTCTATCTTAAACGGAAGTGCAGCCCCCGGAGCAAGTCTCGACTACGGTCAACAAATCCACTGTGTTGTGATCAAGATTCACAGGCCTCTATTTCACAAATGGAGGCTGACCGACGGTATTTTGTTATTTTTGTGGTTAGCAGTGGAAAGGTTGCTGCATGTTGAGGAGGTGATATCAATATTGGGTGTGGGTAAACAAAGGGGGGGTAAGGTGGGAGAGTCGTTGGTTGACATTCAGACAACAAGTTTCAGCGACATTCTTTTGTAATACGCCCCTCCCCCTTCAAAGACAACCAAATTCCGCAGCCTGACCCCCAGTCACTGCTTGATTACAAGTGATCAATGTCCAAAGTCATAATCGACTGAGAAAGATTTGAACGCATTTACTTTATTCAGTAATCTATTTTCTCGGCTTTATTTAATCAGTATTTTTCTTTTTGGGTGGAAAGTCTGACGCGCTTCTGCTCTATTTTGAAATTGTGGCCTCCGGTGGGTGACCTGGGCAAGGGGTATGATAATGGAGAGGGGAAGAGGGCAGTGGGGAATGATGAGAGAGAGGGTAAGAAAGGTGAACGGAGCGTGTGTGTATTGTTTCAAGGAGGATGACAGTGAGAATGATTGTGAGAGGGTTGGTACGTTAAACGTGTCAAATGACAAATCAACATAATTAATGTGTAGATACGAAGATCATTGAACAACAAGCTGTTCTTCCAAATATATATGAGATGCCCATTCACAAATCGATTTCTCGTCGGTGGTGCGCCTCGAAGTGAGGGGACTGTGGGCGGAGCTGCGAAAACAACATAACATTTAAGAATGAGAATATTACTGAGAATGAGCTTATTGTGTGAATTGTTTGGTTTGGGAGCGATTTAGCAACGCAACGATCCATTCTTTTTGTGCGAGCGACCCGTTCCGTTGGTGATGTGTGGTGAGAGGGGGGTCGAAGGGAAGGGGTCTGTGTTGTGGAGATAGCCGAATCGAGGCACTTCGACTGCGCAACAGTCTGTGTAATCAAGTTGTGATGAAGTCGGATATGTGTTGAGTGAAAGCACTCAACTTTTATGGAGTGGGAATATGGATTGGATGAGTGGATAGAATAGAACCGATATTATTGAGTAAATTTGGACGGACGAACTGCCGATTTGGACGGAGGGGCGATGTTTATGAAGGTGAAAAGGTAGCGGACGACCAACAATGGATGCACACGAGCAGCCTCAGCCTTCCTCTGCCACAACCATCGAAATCATCACCCACTCACAATAAAGGACCAGCCCCGTCAGTGCGGTGGAGGGCGTCCAGCTGCCGTCCCCATTCCTCCTCGGCTCCAACGCCCCGGCCACCGCAGCGGCTCCCGCATCGCCGATCTGGTTGCCTGCATGTGGAGGAGATGATGTCAATGTTGGACGCGGGTGAACGAGGGGGCAATTAGGCGGTTTGAGAAGAGATAACTCGTGATTATCAAAATATGAAATGATATTGAAATGAAAATAATCCAAGTTTCTGCGTGCTGAAAAGTGTTGCTGTCGCTGCATAATAATGTGGTAAGGGTGTTATGGGAGATGGCTGCTGCGGGTGGAGCTGATCAAAATCTCTAAGTATGTTATAATCTAGGGGCGCTTCAACATCGACACGCTCGCCGTTGTTAGCGCCTTCCCCCCTAAAGGTATAACCAATACAAATACCAATACAAACGAGCCCTGACTCTTACTCTGCAACAACCATAAAATCAACACCCACTCACCCACAAGCCACAGGTGTATTTCTTTCATAGTTTAAAGACTCATGATTATAAAAATAGTAAGTTTTACTGAAACGAAAATAATCCAAGTTTCTGCGAGATGAAAAAATGTTGCTGTCGGTGCATAATGTGGAAGGGGTGTTATGGGAGGTGGCTGCGGGTGGAGCTGATCAAAATCTATCCAATGCTAAACGAGCGAATTATTGTTATGTTATATGAGTATGTTATAATCTAGTGGCGCTACAACATCGACACGCTCGCCGTTGTAAGTGCAGTTTCCCCACTGAAAAAATATATACCCAACAATTCAAACGAGCACCATGACTCTGACTCTGCCACAACCATAAAATCAACACCCACTCACCCATAAGCCACAGCTCCGTCAGGGGGTTGGACGGAAATGAGCAGCAATATTTTAATAATTCTTGGGCAATGGACAAAATTATGAAGAAACACATGACGGGTGAGTGGAGGGAATTAAACCGAATGCCTGAAAATAAATGCCTTAAACCGTCAATAAACCCGTTTTCTTTTCCACAGAAACCCTTGTTATCCTCTGATAAAACCAGGGCCTTTGTGTCTACGACACTTCTTTTATTTTTAACAAAAGTGCAGCCCCCGAAGCAAGTCTGGACTACGGTCAACAAATCCACTGCGTTGTGATTTGGGTTCACAGGCGTCTATTTGACAAATGACGGTTGACCGACGGCACATTGTTATTTTTGTGGTTAGCAGCGGAAAGGTGGCAACAATGAAGGTGCATCTCATACGACAAACATTAGAGCGAGCCGCGAATGGTCCGTTTCGATGGCATTCAGTGAAGGGACAAATCAAAGGCCATGAGAAATTTGAAGAGTCGCTTTTGAGAGTGTCAGGTGCATAACCGTCGACTCAGCGAATTTCGAATCAAGCGCTCCATTTCAAAGGCACATCGGAGAGGACGAGAAGTTCCTATTTTTGTAGTCAGTCTACTCAAATGGACGTCGGCAGTGGTGGGGGTGGTGCATGGTAAAGCCGAGGAAGCACAGCCGTTGCGCTAATGGATGCTCGAGTAGTAAGTTTGAATGGCAACCAAAACACAGCAATCACTCACCACGGTGGATGTGGTTGTAAAAGAAACCATGCAACAAATGGACGACCAATACAATGACCGACGGTATTCGACGACCAACAATGGATGCACACGAGCAGCCTCATTCTTCCTCTGCCACAACCATCGAAATCAGCGCCCACTCACAACCAAGCCACAGCTTCGTGAGTGCGGTGGAGGGCGTCCAGCTGCCGTCCCCATTCCTCCTCGGCTCCAACGCCCCGGCCACCGCAGCGGCTCCCGCATCGCCGATTTGGTTGCCTGCATGTGGAGGCGATTGTATCAATGTTGGACGCGGTTGAACGAGGGAGTGGAGTTAGGGTGGGGGGGGGGGAGTCACTGGGCGTACTTCGCAGGTTTCGATTTCAGAATAAACAAATTACGATTACCAAACAATTAAGGTTTAAATGAGAGTAAAACAACATAAAATCTATTGCTGTCGCTGGGGATGTTATTATGAGAAGGTGGAGGCGTCGTTGGGGCTCAGGGTTTTTCGTAGATTCAGATCTAACAACAAACAAGTTCTGAAAAAAAAAGTAGGTGGACCTGAAAAGAAAATTTCCGAATTTCTGCAACATAAAACGATTGCCCCACTAAACCCGTTGACTTGTACACAGAATTCCTTACTTATTCACAGAAATGCTTTTTAACCACATTTTCAAAAATCAAGGCCTTTGTGTCTATGATACTTGATTTAATTTGAACAAGACCACTACGGTCAACTCATCCACTGCACTTAAATTCTGCCTCTATTTGACAAATGACGGCCGACCAACGACATATTGTCATTCTCGTGGTTATCAGTGGAAAGGGGACAAGTAAAAGGTGCATCTCGCACAGCAGCCGCTCGCCACAAAATCGTTTTGAGGGTCAAATGATTCGAGCTCGGACGGTATCTCGAAAACAGACTAAATTACGCATGATATCGTGCAAAGTCCTTTTTGTCATCAACAGTTAGCAATGACAGCCGATGTCGCCGTTTCGAATTCATTGAAACTTTAGGGAGTTACATAATTGGTCAGAAACTATTAAACACAAACTGCACAACTGAAATTATGTTTTATAAGAGGATTTATTTAAGGGGCTGATACAAAGAAAAGAAAACACGGCGACGAATGGTTGAATTAGCTGATAATTTGATTTGGACGGACGGAGGGACGATGCTTACAGGGGCGAAAATGTATAGGACGACCAACAATGGATACACACGGGCAGCCTCAGCCTTCCTCTGTCACAGCCATCAAAATCAGCGCCCACTCACCATGAAGATCCAGCCCCGTCAGTGCGGTGGAGGGCGTCCAGCTGCCGTCCCCATTCCTCCTCGGCTGCAACGCCCCGGCCACCGCAGCGGCTCCCGCAGCACCGATTTTGTTGTCTGCATGTGGAGGAGATGATGTCAATATTGGGCGTGAGCGAACGAGGGAGGGGGGTGGGCTTGGGGGGGGGGGGGGGGGGGGGGGTGAGTGGGCGTATCAACCTAATCAGCCTGACCCCCCAGTCACTGCTTGATTACAAATGATCAATGTTCAACGCCATGATCGACTGAGAAAGATTTGAACGTGTTTATTTTATTCAGTAGGCCTTCTATATTTTTTCAATATGATTGTATTCAGAAAATTTATTTTGGGTGCAAAGTCTGACGCGGTTCTCTATCCTGAAATTGTGGCCTTCGGTGGGTGACCTGGGCAAGGGGTATGACAATTGAGAGGGGAGAGGGCAGTGGGGGAGTGATGAGGGAGAGGGAAAGAAAGGCGAACGGAGTGTGTGTATTGTTTCAAGGAGGACGGGTGTGAGAATGATTGTGAGAGGGTTGGTATGTTGAACATGTTAAATGACGAATCCACAGAAATAATGTGTTAATAGGAAGATCATGAAACAACAAGCTGTTCTTCCAAATATATGAGATGCCCATTCATATATCCATTTCTCGTCGGTGGTGCGCCTCGAAGTGAGGGGACTGTGGGCGGAGCTGCGAAAACAACATAACAGTTAAGAATGAGAGTATTACTGAGAATGAGCTTATTGTGTGAATTGTTTGGTTTGGGAGCGCTTTAGCAATGCAACGACCCATTCTTTTTTTGTGCGAGCGACCCGTTCCGCTGGTGATGTCTGGTCAAAAGGGGTCGAAGGGAAGGGGTCGGAGTTGTGGAGATAGCCAAATCGAGGCACTTCGACGGCGCGACAGTCTGTGTAATCAAGTTGTGATGAAGTCGGATATGTGTTGAGTGAAAGCACTCAACTTTTGTGTTGGAAAGAGTGGGAATATGGACTGAGGGGACGGAGAGACACGACGGGCGCTGTTCATATAAGGCGAAAGGTGTGACCACCAATGCCCCGCATAGCCGATTTGGTTGCCTTCAATCAAGAGAGAATATAAATTGGATGAGTGGATAGAGAAGAACGATATCAATATCAATATAAATTGGATGGAATGGAACCGATATCATTGATATGTTGATTTGGACGGACGAGCGATGTTAATTAAGGCGAGGTATTGGACGACCAACAATGGATGCACACGAGCAGCCTCAGCCTTCCTCTGTCACAACCATCGAAATCAGCGCCCACTCACCATGAAGATCCAGCCCCGTCAGTGCGGTGGAGGGCGTCCAGCTGCCGTCCTCATTCCTCCTCGGCTCCAACGCCCCGGCCACCGCAGCGGCTCCCGCATCGCCGATTTGGTTGGCTGCATGTGGAGGAGATGATGTCAATGTTGGACGCGGGTGAACGAGGGGGGGGGGTGAGGTGGGGGAGTCGCTGGGTTTTATGATTTTTCGCAGGTTCAGATTTCAGAACAAACAAGCTATGATAACGAAAAGGTAAGTGGACTTGAGAAGAAAGCAATCCAAATTTATGCAACATAAAATTATTCCCCTTGCAACGGGTGAGCGAGGGGGTAATTGGGCGGTCTTTTCAGAGTTCGGTTTGAGAATAAACAACTCATTATAAAAAATACATTACACTATATTGAGATGAAAAACATTGTTGTTGCCGCATAATGTGAAAGGGGTGTTATGGGAGGTGGCTGCGGGTGGAGCTGATCAAAATTTACCCAATGCTAATCGAGCGAACAGCTTTGTTATATGAATATGTTCTAATCTAGTGGCGCTTCAACATCGACACGCTCGTCGTTGTAAGTGCCTTCCCCCTAAAGGTATAACCAATACAAATACCAATACAAACGAGCACCGCCATGACTCTGACTCTGCAATATGGACTGAGAGAGACAATGTGCATATAAGACGAGAGGTGTGACTACCAATACCCCGCATCGCCGATTTGGTTCCCTTCAATCAGGAGAGAATATAAATTGGATGAGTGGATAGAATAGAACGGATATTCTTGGTAAATTGATTTGGACGGACTGGCGTTGTTTATGAATGCGAAAATGTATTGGACGATCAGCAATGGATGCACACGACTCTTCCAACAATGGATGCACACGAGCAGCCTCAGCCTTCCTCTGTCACAACCATCAGAATCAGCACCCACTCACTAAAAAGATACAGCTTCGTCAGTGCGGTGGAGGGCGTCCAGCTGCCGTCCCCATTCCTCCTCGGCTCCAACGCCCCGGCCACCGCAGCGGCTCCCGCATCGCCGATTTGGTTGCCTGCAGTAAGCGGAGCGAAGCATGGGGTTGGTGTCAGGCGGTGAGCGACATTAACAGCAAACCAGTTGCGGAACAAATGGACGAGTAAAATGATGACCGAAGGTATTCGATTGCCAACAATATATACATACGAACAATCTCATTCTTCCTCTGTCACAACCATCGAAATCAGCGCCCACTCACGATCAAGAGCCAGCACCGTCAGAGCGGTGGAGGGCGTCCAGCTGCCGTCCCCATTCCTCCTCGGCTCCAACGCCCCGGCCACCGCAGCGGCTCCCGCAGCGCCGATTCGGTTGGCTGCATGTGGAGGAGATGATGTCAATGTTGGGCGTGGGTGAACAAGGGGGGGGGGGGGGGGGGGGGGGGGGGGGGTGAGTGTGCGTATCAACCTAATCAGCCTGACCCTCCAGTCGCTACTTGATTACAAATAATCAATGTTCAAAGCCAGTATTTGAACGTGTTTATGTCATTCATTTGGCCATTGTTTTGGTTTTAATTCATTAATCAGCAATTTATTTTTGGGCGGAAAGTCTGACGCGGTTCTCTATTTTGACGGAGTGGCCTTCGGTGGGTGACCTTAGCAAAGGGTATGATAGTGGAGAGGGGGAGAGGGCAGTGGGGGAGTGATGAGGGAGAGGGGAAGAAAGGCGAACGGAGTGTGTGTGTTGTTTGAAGGAGGATGGCATAGCGAATAATTGTGAGAGGGTTGGTATGTTAAAAATGCCAAATCCACATAAATGATATGCAAATACGAAGATCATGAAACAATTAGCAGTTCTTCCAAACATATGAGATGCCCATTCCCATATCGATTTCTCGTCGGTGGTGCGCCTCAAAGTGAGGGGACTGTGGGCGGAGCTGAGAAAACAACATATTACTACGAATGAGAGTATTACTAATAATGAGTTTATTCTGAAAAATGTTTGGTTTGGGAGCGCTTTAGCAATGCAACGACCCATTCTTTTTTTGTGCGAGCGACCCGTTCCGCTGGTGATGTCTGGTGAGAGGGGGTCGAAGGGAAGGGGTCTGTGTTGTGGAGATAGCCGAATCGAGGCACTTCGACGGCGCGACAGTCTGTGTAATCAAGTTGTGATGAAGTCGGATATGTGTTGAGTGAAAGCACTCAACTTTTGTGTTGGAAAGAGTGGGAATATGGACTGAGGGGACGGAGAGACACGACGGGCGCTGTTCATATAAGGCGAAAGGTGTGACCACCAATGCCCCGCATAGCCGATTTGGTTGCCTTCAATCAAGAGAGAATATAAATTGGATGAGTGGATAGAGAAGAACGATATCAATATCAATATAAATTGGATGGAATGGAACCGATATCATTGATATGTTGATTTGGACGGACGAGCGATGTTAATTAAGGCGAGGTATTGGACGACCAACAATGGATGCACACGAGCAGCCTCAGCCTTCCTCTGTCACAACCAACGACATCAGCACCCACTCACCATTAAGACTCAGCCACGTCAGTGCGGTGGAGGGCGTCCAGCTGCCGTCCTCATTCCTCCTCGGCTCCAACGCCCCGGCCACCGCAGCGGCTCCCGCATCGCCGATTTGGTTGGCTGCATGTGGAGGAGATGATGTCAATGTTGGACGCGGGTGAACGAGGGGGGGGGTGAGGTGGGGGAGTCGCTGGGTTTTATGATTTTTCGCAGGTTCAGATTTCAGAACAAACAAGCTATGATAACGAAAAGGTAAGTGGACTTGAGAAGAAAGCAATCCAAATTTATGCAACATAAAATTATTCCCCTTGCAACGGGTGAGCGAGGGGGTAATTGGGCGGTCTTTTCAGAGTTCGGTTTGAGAATAAACAACTCATTATAAAAAATACATTACACTATATTGAGATGAAAAACATTGTTGTTGCCGCATAATGTGAAAGGGGTGTTATGGGAGGTGGCTGCGGGTGGAGCTGATCAAAATTTACCCAATGCTAATCGAGCGAACAGCTTTGTTATATGAATATGTTCTAATCTAGTGGCGCTTCAACATCGACACGCTCGTCGTTGTAAGTGCCTTCCCCCTAAAGGTATAACCAATACAAATACCAATACAAACGAGCACCGCCATGACTCTGACTCTGCAATATGGACTGAGAGAGACAATGTGCATATAAGACGAGAGGTGTGACTACCAATACCCCGCATCGCCGATTTGGTTCCCTTCAATCAGGAGAGAATATAAATTGGATGAGTGGATAGAATAGAACGGATATTCTTGGTAAATTGATTTGGACGGACTGGCGTTGTTTATGAATGCGAAAATGTATTGGACGATCAGCAATGGATGCACACGAGCAGCCTCAGCCTTCCTCTGTCACAACCATCAGAATCAGCACCCACTCACTATTAAGATCCAGCACCGTCAGTGCGGTGGAGGGCGTCCAGCTGCCGTCCCGATTCCTCCTCGGCTCCAACGCCCCGGCCACCGCAGCGGCTCCCGCAGCGCCGATTTGGTTGCCTGCATGTAGTAGAGGAGGTGATATCAATGTTTAACGCGAGTGAACGAGGGGGGGGAGTGAGATTGTTGAGTCGTTGGGTTTTAGGGTTTTTCGCAGGTTCAGATTTCACACAACAAACAAGTGATGATAACAAAAAAACTAAGTGGGCTTGAATAGAACACAATCCGAATTTCTACAACATAAAATCATTGCCCCACTTAACCCTATGACTTGTACACAGAAATCCTTACTTATTCACATAAATATTTTTAACCATATTTTCAAAAAACAAGGCCATTGTGTCTTTGATAACTGTTTTTATTTTAACGACCACTACGGTCAACTCATCCACTGCAAATAAATTCTGCCTCTATTTGACAAATGACGGCCGACCAACGACATATTGTCATTCTCGTGGTTATCAGTGGAAAGGGGACAAGTAAAAGGTGCATCTCGCACAGCAGCCGCTCGCCACAAAATCATTTTGAGGGTCAAATGATTTTAGCGCGGACGGTATTTCGAAAACAGACTAAATTACGCGAGATACCGTCCAAAACCCCTTTTTGTAATCAACAGTTAGCGATGACAGCCAATGTCGCCGTTTCGAATTCATCGAAAAACTTTTCGGAGTAATATAATTGGTCGAAAATACGAAACAGCGCAACTAAAATCAGATTTATTGGTAAAAAGAAAAAACAAACACGGCGACGAATGGACGAATAATATGAAATTTTTTATTTAGACGGATGGTGGGGCGATGTTTATGAGGACTTTCAACGGGTCTAGGGTTTGGACGGCCCTAAAGGTAAATGTATTTGAGAACCAACAATGGATGCACACGAGCAGCCTCATTCTTCCTCTGCCACAACCATCGAAATCAGCGCCCACTCACCAAAAAGATTCAGAACCGTCAGTGCGGTGGAGCGCGTCCAGCTGCCGTCCCCATTCCTCCTCGGCTCCAACGCCCCGGCCACCGCAGCGGCTCCCGCATCGCCGATTTCGTTGTCTGTATGTGGAGGCGATGTTATCAATGTTGGACGCGAGTGAACGAGGAAGGGGGTAATGGGGGGGATGTTTATTTTGCCACAGCCCACTCAGGTCTTTGTTACTAATTAAATATCAAAAAATAACACATAAATCCTAATTTGCATCCAATCCACTTTTAGATGTCGCACAGCTTTTTTCAAACTCGGCGCTGCATATTTTATTTTCGCTCTTTTCGTGCAGGTGTTCAATTCGCTGACAGTCGGCATCGCCACCAATTCAACGGTACGTCGCCCTCTGATTGTACTATGCGTATGTACCATGCTGGATCAAACCGAAGATGAAGACACAGCCCCATATATTTGAGAGCGCATGCACCGTTTTGTTTTGACTATTTCCCTAAAGGGATATCTTATGGTGCCAAATGATTCAGCTTTATACCCATCTCAGATTATTTAAGGCAATGCAAATATTTACCTGTCGACTTTGCGACAATGCTCACTGCGCAAATATTCACAAGTGACAATTATAGGCAACGGTCGCAGATTAGGATGGGGGGTGTGATGTGGGGGAGTCGTCGGGTTTTAGATTTTTTTCGCAGATTCTGATTTAACAACAAACAAATTATGATAACAACAAAGCAAGTTGACTTGAAAAGAAAACCATCCAAACATAAAACTATTGCCTCACTAAACCCTTTGACTTTTACGCAGAAATCCATTTTAACACATACTCTAAAAAACAAGGCCTTTGTGTCTATGATACGTGTTTCTATTTAAAAAAGACCACGACGGTCAACTCATCCATTGTACTTAAATACGGGCGCACATGCTCCTATTTGGGGTTAAGGGTTCTTCGCAGATTCAGATGTCAGGGGGGGTCACTGGGCGTTGTTCGCAGGTTTCGATTTCAGAACAAACAAAATTGGAGTACAAGAATTTGATGGTTGAAATGAGAGTAAAATAAGATAAAATATATTTTGCTGTCGCTAGGATGTTATGAAAAGGGACGATGCAAAGGTTGAGCGGACCGAGAAGATTCTTGTTTCAGCGTGTCAGGTGCACAACCGTCGACTGAGCGAATTTCGAATCAAGCGCTCCATTTCGAAGGCGCATCGGAAAGGCCGAGAAATTGTTGTTTTTCTAGTCAGTCGGCTCAAATGGATGTCAGCGGCGGTGGGGTGGGTGGGCGTATTTCGAGATTTGCATTCATGAGAGTGGAGGGGACGGGGGAGGAGCATAAGGAAATGATGTTGAGCTGAGGAAATAAGGAGTTGGTATGTATGAGTTGAAAATATTACAAATTGCGCAACGCAGCCACTCACCCGTAAGGCTCAGCTCCGTCAGCGACGGCAGCACCTCCCAAGACCCGTCGAGGTTGGGGCAGGGCTGAAGAAGTGCGACGAGTGCGATGACGGCCTCACCGCCCAGTCTCCAATCTGTGACGGAGGGACAGCGCACAAATCATTATCGCATTCCACATGAGTCACGTTGGGCAGAATTTACGGCGGCGGCGGTAATAGTACGACAACAACAAAACAGGGGAGAGTCTATGAACAAGACCGAGGAAATGAGAATTGTAATCAAGCATACATCATCCACGACAAGGGTCAATCACAATATTTGTAATCATGACATTGGCAACTTAGGCGCTGATTGACTAAGGTTAGCTAATAATAAGGCTGAGGAAATGAATATTGTAATCAAGAATACATCATCAACGACAAGGGTCAATCGCAGTGTGTGTAATCATGACATTGGCAACTGAGGCGCTGATTAACTGAGATAAGGCTAGGGATCGATGGTATCGTCGATATTTTACAAGTGCATTTCGCTGCGATTTCGGGTACGTTTCGCATTCGGGGTCTCCGAAACCACCACGAACTACGTCGATATAGTCCGGATGATATCATCGATCCCTAGCCTCAAACTGAGTTTGCGCCGTTTCGCTGGGCAAAGTCATCAGAGTGGCGACGAAAGAGAGAAAAAGGACAAACACAATCGCGTAAGAGTATTCGTTGAGCTAATAATGATAGGGATCACAATAGGGTATGACACAAACAATAAGGTAAAAACAATTGTGCGACGACAACAAGGCATGCACACAGTCGGTGCCGAGTCAAAGTCGGCTAATGCGCCGCTCTTACCTTTTAAGTTCAGTTTCGAGTCTGCAAAGCGCCACGACCAACTGCCGCCGGAGCGAATGGGCGTCAGTCTCTCCAACAACAGCCCGTCCTCGTCCTTCTTCCGCCATTTCTCATTTTTCGCCAGTTTGGCCGCCGCTTTCGCCACGTTCTGCTCGTGCGCCCGCAGGTCGGCCTCGGTGTGGCCCTGGCGGTGGGGAATACAAGGGTGGTTGTTTACAAAAAGGCAATGTTTCACTATTCAAGAAACACTTAAAACGAAGACGAGATGGCGTAAATACATAAATAAATAAATAAATAAATAAATAAATAAATAAATAAATAAATAAATAAATAAATAAATAAATAAATAAATAAATAAAAAAATAAAAAAATAAACAAACAATCAAATAAATAAATAAATAATAAATAAATAAGGAAATAAATAAATAAATAAATAAGAAAACAAAATAAATAAATAAATAAATAAATAAGGAAAAAATATGTAAAAAAATAAATAAATAAATAAATAAATAAGGAAATAAATATGTAAAAAATAAATAAATAAATAAATAAATAAATCAATCAATCAATCAATAAACGAAATAAATAAACTGCAATACACTGAAGAGGACGACGCGAGTGCACCTTTGTCACAATAGAATTCAGTGCGCAGAGCACCGCCCACATAACAGATTCTCCGGTCCTTAATAATGAGGCCACTCACCGCCAACACAATCATCGCAACTTACGAATGTGCGGACATTACTCAAACAAAGAAATGCAATAACGAATTGAATTGAATTAAAATGAATTTAAATGAAATCTCTCTCTCTCTCTCTCTCTCTCTCTCTCTCTCTCTCTCTCTCTCTCTCTCTCTCTCTCTCTCTCTCTCTCTCTCTCTCTCTCTCTCTCTCTCCCCCCCCCCCCCCTCCCCGCCCCCTCCTCTCTCTCGCTATCTATCTCTCTTTCTCGCCTTCTCTCAGCACCTTTGCACGCTAATCCCTTTTAGGACAGCTCCTTTAAGGAACTGCTAGATAACGTGCTCACCCACACATGCCACAATCACAGCATTGAAATGTTGCGCTAATGCAAAGAATAGGCAAGAGTTTCCTTTCCCTCAACACATCTCCGTATTGAACCCCGAAACACGGCAATCTTGAAAATTTGTGGACATTTTTCATTACCTACGGTGCGACCCCGCCGATGACACTCTTTCCGCGGCAGAGTCGGTGATTGAAAGCAACGCGCGGACATTACTCGGTGATTGCGGGACAACTTACGCAAATTGATTGACTTCAATATATCATAAAATATTCAGCGCAATGAAGAAATGCACAAGCGTCTTCATAATTGTCCTATACATCTCCTAGGCACTTGAAATTGAGGGCCGTGACGCAAACAGAGTGCCACACACACAAACACACACACACATTTCCATAGTAGTACATAATACTCACATATAGATTGTGGGCGGTTTACCTTAAAGGTGCCGTTACTATTCCGTCCAGCCGCCTTGTTGGCCTCCTCGAGCTGCTTCCCCACCTCCCTTGCCACCACCTCCTGTTGTTTCTGCAACATCTCCGCCCTCTCCTTCTCCTGCTCTGCCGCCATTCGCCTGTTCGCCTCCAACGTCTCCTGCAGCAGCCGCTCCCGCCCGGCCGCCTCATCCTCCATCCGCGCCCTGTTCTCCTCCTCCTCCCTCTGCAGCCGGCTCAACTCCTCCATCAACCGCTGCTTCTCCTCCGCCGTCGACGCCTCCATCTGCCGCGACAGCCTCTCCTTCTCGACGGCAAAGGCGTGCTCCGCCGCCGCAGCCTCCGTTTCCTTCTCTAACTTCAGCTGCTCCAACTCCATCTCCTTTGCCGCGACGTCCGCTGCCGACGTCGCCTGCAGCCGCTCCAATTCCTTCAGCCGCCGTTGGATCGCTTGGCTCTGCGACTTGTACTCCTGCATGTCGCGGCGCAGCGCCTCCATCGCCTCTATGTCCTTCTGACGCTGCGCTGTCTGCCGCCCCAAAGTCGTCACCGCTTGTTCCGCAATCGCAGCGTAGCCGGGCGAAGTGTGGCGCAAAGCCCGCGCCGCGGCCTCCAGCTGCCCCACTATCCCCCTCGCCTCCTCCATCATACTCGCCAACAGACACTGCGTCGCCCGCTCTCGCAGCGACAGAAGCACCGTCCGCACGGTGTCGCTCGCCTGGTATATCATCCTCGTCACCAACAGGTTGTCGATGACGTCGATCTTGGTCAAACTCGCCAACATACTCGCTGCGGCCACAAAGTTGTTCTGCTTCATCGCCTCAACCACTCTCCTGCTCAGCTCCTCCACGATGGCGCGCAATGCGCGCTCGTCTTCCGGTGTCAGCACCGTCCGGAATATGTTGCTTGGCTCCAGGATGCTCTTTAGGCCGATAAGTAGGCGCACGAGCTCCTTAAGGCTGACCCAACCCAGGTTCGGGTCCATGTCCTTCGCGGGGTGAGTGATAAACAGGTTGTTGCTCAAAGTCATCACCAGTTGGGCTTCGCGAGGAGGCAAGCCTTCTGTGTCCTTGATAAGAGCCTGCACATGTTCTAGGTGTATATACCCTTCCTCAGTCACCGTGGGCACTTTAGTGATACCAAGGGCGATGGACGCCGCGTGCTCTTCCAGCTGAGCGGCGCTTCCAAACAGGTCTTGCAGAATCTGGGCTAGGTCCCGAAAGCCCTTTCCCTTGTCCGCAAGAAGAGACCAATAGTTGATGAGCACCACCACCGTGACGCTCTTGGCCGCGTAAATGGCTTGCTTGACGTTGACCGTGTTGGCGATGTTGATCTCCGCCCCTCGGTTGTCGAGGAAGCCCGGGCAGTCCAGGTAGGTGAAGTTCTCGTCACTGCCGATTCCGGGAATGAAGGTCATGCTCTGCTTGCCGTGCCCAATCTTTGCGCCGCGCAGCTCCCGCCTCCTCGACCCATCTTTCACCCGTATGGCACTTTGCATCACCGCCGGATTGGGTTTGAAGCTTTCCATTTCGCAGCCGTGCAGGAAGTTGACCATCGTGCTCTTCCCAGCACCGGTGTTCCCAATAAACATGAGGAGATTCTTGCCCTTAGCTTGCTTGGCGCGGGTGGCACCGACGGCGATGCATCCCGTCAGACACTCGATCTGCTCATCTACGCTCAGAGCGAGGTGAGGGTTCTGTAGCTTCTTAAACGCCACCTCCGGCAGATCTTGCTCCGCCAAGTCCTCCATCTCCTCCTGCGTTAAACCGTCGACGGCTTTGATCAACTGTGTGTCGATTGCTCCCCGCGTTTTCGAGGGCCCTGCTCCTGATGAGCCCGACGCCGACGTCTCGCCGACATCGCCTGTTGTGAACAACAACATAGCGGATTTTCATTTTTACACACGGTCGATAATGTGGTTTCCCAAACAGACTATTGATACGGTAGCAACGACAGTCCTTCAATACAAAGAATTATTGTATAAGAGAAGCGAGTCGTCAACGCGAGCCAACTTTCATTTAAAATGCGTAATACCAGACATATATCAGGGTTTCCAAAAAATACACTATCTTTTGCCTGTCATGGACATATATTGACAAGTTGGCAGTACTCATCGCTCACTCGACCCGTCTACGAGCAGTCACGAGCAACGGCTAAATGTAGAGCGGTTAAGGGAATGGGGTGGAAGTGCCAACCTGAAGCATCGAGGTCTTCCCGCGCTGCTTTGAGCCTCCCGGCAAGGACCTTGACTTTCTCCGTATTGAGTTCTGCCACAGGGCAGCTCAGGTCGATGTAGAGGTGTTTCATGTAAGGCTTCAGCAGCCCTTTCCAAGAGCTCGCGTCTTTTGCCTCCTCTGCAGCGACGACTGGTACGATGCCGTCCGGCCGTTGATCTATTGCATACTTGAACTCGTAGTAGCAGTAGTCCCTCTGCGGCGGTATTCACGAGCACACATGCATGCTTTACTTGCTTCGCTGCTTAGTCAAGCTTCGGTGAGAAAGGTAACCTGCATCATACTCGTACATTTATGAACAACAGTGTGTGTGGTAGTGTGTGTGTGTGTGTGTGTGTGTGTATGTGTGTGTGTGTGAGTGTGTGTGTGTGTGTGTGTGTGTGTGTGTGTGTGTGTGTGGGTGTGTGTGTATGTGTGTGTGTGTGTGTGTGTGTGTGTGTGTGTGTATTGGGTAAAAGCAGCTCTTACCGAATCTGCAGCGGCGATCTTCTCGATGTACTCCGGTGTGAGGAAGGCCACCACAAACCGCGACGAATCCAGCCCTTTCAGGACTGAGGTCTTTATGTGGTCCTTGAGGTTATGCTCGTCGAGCCAAACCCGCACGCCGGCGCTCCTAAGGAGATTGGAAATGAGCACCACCTGCATCGACGGCCGCAACAATAATTGATTGCAATAGAATGAGAGGGGAGACTTCTCGTTACCTGCGTGCATCATTAAACATATATAACACACTAGAAATGTGTGCATTTATGTCAGCATCACCGTCAGTCCGTAACATGGTAGAAGTATTGTGTTGCATATTATGGAAAAATACGGCGGCTAACCCAGGTCGTCTCATTACAGCATGGGATGGTAGTGTCGTTTGAGGTAGTAATCGGCTGTTTTTGCACAACCCTTTACAAAATGATTAATGGACGTCTCCCGTTTTCATCAAGTCGGATTTGTCTTGTTGGTTATGCGTGAAATACGGGTGCTTTTATTCTATGCACATAAGGGCAACACTCGGTGTCCTAGCATCGACTCCAGGTACTCGGACCTAATTCATACATTGTCGGACATGAGTCGGCAAGTTTTAGGAGCCTCCACTGCAACAAAACAGGGTCAATGTTACGAAGAATATTTACCCATTCTGAACCAATCTCAAACCATCAAAACAATATTCGAAAATACGACAGAAAAAAGGTCAAGCATGAGCCATCCGCATCCGCGCTATCAAATCGGTGATGGTGTCATTGATGTGCAAAAACTGTTATAACCATCTGAATACATCACTATAATAGGAATAGCGCAACCATTAATGCACATGCAAATAAACACACACACACACACAGGCACACACACACACACGCACACACACACACACACACACACACACACACACACACACACGCACACACACACACACACACACACACAGCCCAAAAGCTGTCATAGCAATTTAGTAAGAACCTTCCGCTCTGGTCGTGAAGTAATACTACACGTATTCAAAAGTAATCGGAGACGGGCGCAGCACCTTGGCGTGGGCTTGTTTGTCTTCACCCCAGTTATGCGACAAGAAGGCGTCGAATTCGAAAGACGGCCCTTCAGATACATGGCAGTGGCGTAGAATGAGTATCAAGAGGTGAAACGAAGGCAGTGGCAGTCAGTACAAGCCAAATGGGTTTAACATGTGATCCCTTTTATTTGTTCTTTTTCGATACTTTGCTACCCCTCCCCCCGCGGGCTCTCTCTGTTGCATTGTCGATGAAAAGACGAATCACCGAATAAACGCCACCTATCTAGCACGTCGTTGTATACCTGATTTCGCTTCTTGTCGGGCCCCGAGTTCATTCCGTGTAAACACTTGCGTCTCCTTATCGCCATCGCCGACTACTTGGATCTTTGACGAAAGCTCTTTTTGGGCCTGTGCATTTATAAGTTGTCAATTCACGTGCGACAACTCCGCGATAATCATCAGTATCAATAAGTCGCCCCTCCACATTTCGGCACTATGAAATATAAATAAACGCGCACCTCCGGCGTACCCTCCACCGTCCGTTGAATAGTAGCACGTCGTCGTATACCTGATTTCGCTTCTTGTCGGGCCCCGAGTTCATTCTGTGTAAAAACTTGCGTCTTGTCGCCATCGTCAGCTACTTGGATCTTTGACGCAAGCTCTTGTTGGGCCTGTGCATTTATAAGTTGTCAATTCACGTGCGACAACTCCGCGATTATCAACAGTATCAGTAAGTCGCCCCTCCACATGTCGGCACTAGAAATAAACGCGCACCTCCGGCGTACCCTCCACCGTCCGTTGAGTCGTAGCGACGGCATCCCCCCTTGATATGGGTTCCATCTCTCGCTCCGTCTGTTCATCCGCTACTTCACGCGTTTTTTCACTCTCTGCTTCCGCAACGCGGGTCACCTTTTCATTTTTTTCTGCGTTTCGCTGGAAATTTTCCTCCCACTCTTGCCGAATTTGTGCCTTTAATTCGAGCCGCAACTCCAACTCGAACCGCGTCCTGTCCTCCGCTTCCCGCTTCGCCCTCTCAGCTTCCGCAACGCGAGCCGCCTCTGCACTTTCTTCTGTGTTCCGATGGAGAACCGCCTCCATTTCTTGCCACAGTTGAGCCTTTAGCTCGAGCCGCAACACAGACTCAAGCCGCATCCTCTCCTCCGCTTCACGCTTACGCCTCTCAGCTTCCGCAACGCGCGCCGCCTCTGCACTTTCATCTGCGTTCCGCTGGAGATCAGCCTCGACCTCTTGCCGCAGTTCAGCCAATAACTCGAGCCGCAACTCTGACTCGAACCGCATCCTCTCCTCCGCTTCACGCTTCGCTCTCTCTTCTTCCGCAAGGTGCGCCTCCCCTGCACGTTCTTCGCCGTTCCGCTGGAGCTCAGCCCTGACCTCTTGCCGCAACTCAGCAAACTTGAGCCGCATCCCTTCCTCCGCTTCCCGCTTCGCCCTCTCAGCTTCCGCAACGCTTGCCTCCTCTGTTTTTTTTGCCGCATTCCGCCTCTCCTCCGCTTCCCTTTTCGTCGACCTCTCATTATCCGCGGCTCGAGCGTCTTCTGCCCGACGCTGGACCCTAAAGCCTTTCTTAGAGATGCCGGTCCCCATGCTGAGCCAAAAGCCGGTAGTTGCAACGGGCTAAAAAGATTGCTTGTACATTAGTGTATAGGGTGTGACGGCGTATTATCGACTAATTGCGTGTACCTTCTATTGATTCGGTCTGCCACAGACGCAGGGGACGGCACTTGGCGGGACACAACGTCTGTGAACCTACAAGTAGAGTGGCACCGCTAGAGGAAGAGGCAACAAAGACAGCATTGATGACGCGACAGACGTAGCGGCTGGTGGAGACAGCTGTATAGAGGTACGAAAATAGATAGCGATGGGACAACCGATCAATCGTCCTTAATACTTACTACCGTTTACATCAGTGGCAATCCTTACAGGTAGGGCTCGTGGCGACGGACGGTCTGAAATCATGGAGAAATCTGTATTAGGGCTCAGCACGTGAAGGACCACCACATGACAGACACGAGGGCAGCTTGCTTACAGGTGCCGTACCCTGACGGGTGTGAAGAAAGTTTACCGACCCGTACATCAGCAGCAGAGGAAGGACACATCACCCCTCTGGAATGATTTTTATCATTTGCACCAACATTTTTAAAGCTATGGCCCGCCGCGGGAATCGTTACCTGTAAAGAATCGGTAATAACGCGCTCCAGGGGAATAAAAAAACGGGTATTTCCAAACTAGGGCTTGGAATAAG
The DNA here is from genome assembly GCA_026401115.1 of Tetraselmis chui. Classification (NCBI taxonomy): domain Eukaryota; kingdom Viridiplantae; phylum Chlorophyta; class Chlorodendrophyceae; order Chlorodendrales; family Chlorodendraceae; genus Tetraselmis; species Tetraselmis chui. Next base: position 56,614 of record JAPMLY010001585.1, read on the forward strand.
TCTTGGATTGGATTAAATTTATCGATTGAATTACTGTCTTTTCTTCTCCTTTCTTAGTGGCCTCCGCTGCTATTTATTATTAGAAATTATTATCTAATAAGGTATAATGAGATAAGTTTAGGCCCGCGGGTAACGTTACAGGTACAGGTACCCGTACCTGTACCTGTAAAGATTCGGTATTAACGCGTTCCACGGGAAAATAATAACAGGTACCTGTACTTATCCAACTACGGTCGCTAATAGTACCAAGGTACTACAAAAAGGGTGTGCGTTGTCGACCGACGAATAGGGCACCAAAACGTCCGCAAAATTCACCCACCTTCTGCCAGATTGCCCGTTACACTGGTATCTCGGTATTATTCTGGCATTTGTGGGCACCTCGCACTGAGCCCGGAGAGGCGGCGGACCTCTCAATCTTGACATCTTGGCCGGGGATTGTTGAACCTGCCGATATATTTTTTCGAACTCTTGCCCACAACGCACCACGCCAACCAAGCGCCCCACATTATATGCACAGATAGTCCTCGACCCAAACGACACTCCCACGGTGTAAGCTCCTTTGGGAAAAGGCGCATGCGCGGGCAATCGCCGAGAAAAGGTAAAGTACCTAGGTACTACGGCCGTCGACTACGATATGCGATATATCGACAACCCTTATTGTCGCCGCAACTGCCTAGCACGAGGCAAGACTGAGCGAGAATACTGTGCAAAACGTGGAGGTAGCAAGGGAAGCACATATTGTGTTTTTTTACATCAGCGACGTTGATGTTGTAAGTTCTCGTGTCGATTTAATAAGTGGATTAGGGTAAAGGCGCCCGCAAAACACGCTCCGGCATGCTATCATCCATCAGTTTGAGCAGAGTAGACTCTTTCACACATAGCACAAGGGCAGAAAGCTACACCTAATTAATAAATGGACTAGCCTTCGTTGCGGCGCTATATGCATACCGTGTGTGCCTCTCGCGTAACCTACTTATCGGCGTCAATGTGTTATACTACGGGGTTTTCCCCTGATCATGCGTATGCCGCCCCTTTCTATTCATCAGTATTGCGCTTAAAGCTGCTTTCCGCCGCATTGTTGATAGAAAAATCAATAAAGCATCTCACATACCTCTTCAACCTGAAGGTTACATGGAATATGCATGCATGGTCCGGTGTTAGCCGCTGGTGCGGCATCTTGCTGAGATTTTTGTTGTTAGCGCTGCCCCACTAATGCACCGTGGGTTATTTGCATGGCAATAATAACCGTATTCACGAAATATTCAATAAGTCCCTCAGAGAGCACGTCAGTAAACGCACCCTATCTTAGTAACTTGTATGAAGTATTCGCCGTAATGGAACAACTCCGGCGTGCAGTGCCCCCCCCCCCCCCCCCCCCGCCCTCCGCTCACTCATGCATCGGCAGTAGTGGTGCGCTGTGCGTGAAAAAAAACAAAAGTCTAGCTAGGCGCGAGTTTCACCTTTTTACATTTATTGCCTCGCAAGGAATTTTTGCTCTTTCCCATCTCTATTCAGAAAGTAATGTTTCACATTTCACATGTATGAGTGTGAAGCGTCTAGCCTATAGGATGTTCGGTTGGGGAGGTCGAAAGCTTGAATAACGTTTACAAATACCGTTGGTGATGGCCGCATAATGGTTGACGTCAAACATGCGCCCATCAATAATAAGGTATAGTTTGTGGGCAATAAGATAGCGATGAAATATGTGTGAGCAAGATAAGTCCAGCGATATACCGCCGTGTTTTTTACTTCCATCGTTTAAGCACGGATGTTTATATAGTTATTATTGTTGCACTTGGTGTCGGTTTCCTGCTCCATTGCTCCAAAAGTCAATTGTGTCGACGTCGCAGACTTCGACAATTTTCGGGCACTGCAGCGTCGCATTGATTAAAATCGGCTTGCTTCTACCCCCCGCGCGTCCTACGACAACCTTCCTCAAAAGCAACGCCCTCGATAGGGTCTTGCGGGCTGACACGACGCTACTCGCGTAAAGTTGTGCCTGCTCACCTGAAGACACCACGGCCGCAATAACGAGCATGCATCTCGTACGGGTATGTTGGCGTTTGGCCGTGGGATTGGCCGATCCTGCCGCTGTTTGAGCTAGTGCTGCTCACTAGCGACGTGCCGCAACGGTCTGATTTTTAAAGGAGAGCGAGGAATGGTCTCAAGGCACCACCTCACTGACGGAAAAGTACGGGTACTGCTGAGGCTTTTAGGGGGCGAGCTGGTGTTTTGGCAACACATGCCTAGTACCTGGATACAAAACATTAGTACCTAGGTATATAGGCCCTCTAGTTGGAGAGATACCATTATAAGTATATACAGTAAGTACAGTGGGCCTTTGTCGCAAGTAAAGTCGCAACGCGTGGCATGCGGCATGCGGCGAGACCTTTGCCCCCGATGAGAAGTCCGGCCAGGTGAATGGGTGGCACACCTTACTGCAGTCGATAGACTCCGTGCATACGTGACCGTAGCGATTCTACGGTGAATTATCCCACGTGTCTGCACAGGTAGACTGCACGAGTAGCGACGCAAGCTGGCGAGCTGCCGCAGTCTTCGTCCCCGGTGCACTTCATTGCAACCCAACGGTCGAGGAGTTGTCGACGCATCGACGAGACGGCTCCCAAAAGCCTGTTATGACCTCCTCCCAGAAACATGGAGTGTCGGGAGATATGCGAGAGGCAACGTATTGGTAGCGACTCTGGCGAAGTGGTATAGCAGCCGACGGGGGGGGCCGAAGCCGCTGTAGCGAGTATAAGGACACCGCGGGCGAAAAGGAGGAAAGGAAGAAAGGAACGGCTCAGCCACAGCCGCAGTCGCAAGTTTTGTCGCAGAGCGACTAGAGCCACACCCGAGGACGGGCAATCCTCAGTGAGGGAGTAGAAGTGCATGTTATGGCTGTCGGGCGGATAAACTCACGGAAGGTGCGTCCGTGGTTGTGCCTTGAAGTCGTCGCCGGATTATCGGACTGTTGCCTCAGCTTCTATAGCGGGGCGCAGTTTAGGTGTTGATGTCGTCCTGACGGCGAGACGTGGGGGGTATGAAAGGGTGCACAGGTGAGTGAGACTGAAAAGGTGAAAGTGAGAGAAAGAATGGTTACAAGTGACACCCCGAGGTGCCATTAAGTAGTCTGGTCACAGCATGTGGTGACAGGCTGCAAGGACAGACTCCTCGATGGTGCTGCTGCTCCAACTATAGTAGCACCGTTATGAATCGTCACTGTTGGTGTCATTGACAGATGACAGATGAGATTCATATATCGTATCTAATACTGCTGCTAGTACCCGTGTGATGTAGAAACGTACTAGTGGTGTCAGTACATATGGGTGTACTCCAACACCCCCACTCAGCCAACATGTACTGAAAACAGAATGGAAACAAGAAAAGGCTGGATTACTTATTAAGGATCTTTCCCAGTAGGTGATTGAAGGTAGCCAGTGGCACGGGCTTCGTGAGCAGGTCTGCGCAGTTGTCAGCTGTGGGGACATACACCATGCGAATGATCCCCTTCGACGCCAGGTCTCGACTGAGGTGATATTTGAGGGAGATGTGTCTTGTCTTCCGAGAAGTGCAGCCGCGGGTGACGTTGCGAATTGCTGACTGATTGTCGCAAAACACAGGTGTGGGTCCAGGCAGGTTCAAACCCAGATCGGTGAGCAACTGGCGAACAAAAAGAATTTCTTGACTGACTGAGGCCACAGCAATGTACTCAGCTTCGCATGTGGACTGGGCAACAACAGTCTGGAGAGCAGAACGCCATGAAATGGGGGCGGTGCCGACAGAAGGTGTGTGAGAAGCCCCCACTGGGCCAAGGCAAACAAGCTGGCCGCTGACAGATACAGCACTGGCCGGGTCACTGCCCCATCACGGAGAGATGTCATCCAGTCTTCAGAAGAGGGAAACACCATTAGGTCATCAACATAGACGAGAATAATGCCAAGGATAACCGCCACGTGTAGAGAATCAGACCACTGAATGTATACACCAGGATCTCCAGAGGCAGGCACAAATCTATTGTTTTTAAGAAATTTGTCGAATTTCTGTCTCCATTCATAGGCGGCTTGCTTGGTGCCGTATAAGGCGCGGAGCAGACGTCCATAGAGTTCATTCCCGTTGTCGTCGTATTCCTTGTAGCCCTCCGGAAGGCTGATGTAGAGTTCCTCTTTGATCTCAGCGTATAGAAATGCAGCAACCACGTCCAGCTGGTATACAGGCCAGCGCCACTGTGCCGCTAGGGCAAGGGCTACCCTGACTGAAGTGAAGCTAACCACCGGGGCATATAGGCACTCCTTGTCGTAGTCCAGACCGGCGCGCTGATCGAAACCGCGAACAACCCATCTGGCCTTGAATTTGCGAACGCTGCCATCCTTGTTGTGTTTTAGAGTAAAATCCCACTTAGTGCTGAGGACACGCTGGCCAGCCGGGATAGGTACAGTCTTGAAGACATTTCTGCTCTTGATGCCGTCGTATTCGGTTTTGATCGCAGCTTTCCATCTGTCGGCTTGAGGAGATAGCAGGGCAGCACGTACGGTTTTTGGAATAAGTATATTAGAGCTCGAAGGTAGTAAGGATGGAGGGTCATCGGCGAGAAGAACAGTGGCCACAGTGGGGCGGTGTAGTAAACTTGGTGCTTCATTGTGTAGAACAGACGTCCAGAGAGCAGAGTGGCCATAGTCCGATGGGTAGGACGCAGGGAGAAGTGGATCAGAGCCACCGTCGTGTGTCGTATTCAGTAACACAGAGTCGTCGGTCTGGTAGCGTAGCGGAACTCGTTTGGGACGGTCGCTGCGAAGAAGTGGAGGAGGGGCCACATGAGATAGAGGCGTAGTGCTTTGACCTGTCTCGTGATCATCATCGCCCTCGTCATCGAGATTTGATGGTGAAGGAGGGGTAGGGTCCGCGGGATGAATAATCATAAGTCTCGACAGGGCAGCATCTGGTGGTGCCGGATCAGTAGGGGAGTCAATCACGTCCATATCATCAGAATCACTAGAGATGTCTAGGGTCTCCTGAGGTGTAGTTGCAGATAGAAGAGCCCGGCGGTCGTAGAGAATGCTGGCAGCATCCTGAGGTTCCATAAGAGGGTTCATCTCGTCAGTATGTAAGGGGCCATCTGTGAAATTATTGAGTAATTCCCCTTCATCGAAGACCACGCTCCGGCTCGCAACAATCCTGCCCGTGGATGGGTTGAATACTAACCAGGCTGGGGAATCAGGGGAGCATCCCACGTAAATCCCCTTCCATGCCTTGTCGTCAAGCTTCTTGCGCAGAGCTGAATCCACATGAGTGTAGGCTGAGCATCCGAAAATTCGAACAGAGCTGAGGTCCGCTGTCTGGTTGGTGGCAAGGGTTAATGGTATTCCATCCACTCCAGAACGATAAGTCCGATTATGCAAAAATACAGCGTGAATAAATGCCATCTGCCAGAAAGAATGAGGTAGTCCCGCTGTCACGAGTAGGCATCTTGTCATCTCTGCTAAGGTGCGCCACGGGCGTTCTGCAAGAGCGTTCTGATGTGGACTGTAGGGTGCTGAAAAGCGCAGACGAATGCCATGGTCTGAGCACAATTTAGAAAAGGCAGCTGACCGAAAAGTAGCACCGTTGTCGGCTCGAATTTCCACGACTGAATAACCCCAGGTTGCAATGGCCTCCAGAAACTGTTCGGTAGCAAGAGGTATCTCCGTAGTGGATCGGATGGGGCGACCAAGGGCAAAGGATGTGCTCCGGCAGAAAGCTCCAAAGAACTGATTGTTGCCCTGTAGAGAAGGCTCGACAGGTCCCCACGAGTCCATGTTGATAGTGTGGAATGGTGGGTAATTTCTGGAGCCGGGTACTTTGCTGATATTGGCTACCTTGGACTTGGACATGGCACACGGTCCGCAAAAATCGGCCTTGGTCATGGATTCCGGGATGCCATCAACGAGGGAGACAGTGCGTCGAAGACCTTCAGCGTGAATGTGGCCTAGTCGGCGGTGCCAGAGCTGAGCAGTAGCCCTTGATGAAGCCGATGCCAACATGATGGTTGGTGGAGACACGCATAGGGGAGCAGGGACTATAGGTTCCACCATTAGGCCGTACAGCCCCCACTCAGGTAGACGCCGTATGGGAATACATGCTCCACAGGGCAATGTCATCGTGCACTGTTGCGCGTAGTTAAAGCTGGCACCTGCGTCCTGGGCTCGCCCTTGGCTGAAGAGACGGGAAATGCCATGGGGAGCAAATTGAACAAAATCCGGTGCGTGGAGAACGTTGGAAAGAGTGGTGGAAATGCGCTCTCCAGTCGTAGTGGTGTGCACTTCCTTAGTAGTGCCGATACCATATACAGTAGCAGGTACACCTCGCAGCTTGTATCTTGAGTCAATGGGAAGTGCCTCGTAATCGTGGAACTCGTGACGGTTTGCGTTGATGAACTGAGAGGCTCCACCATCCACTATTTGAAGTTGGTCTCTGGGTGGAGCGTCCGTCTGGGCAAAATAGGCTGATCCTGGTGGCCGGGCTCCCGGAGAGGTGTGGTGAGCCGCTGACATGATCCATGTGGCAACATTGAGGTCCAAGCATCTGCTGATGTGAGGAAAGACGGTAGCGTCTAGCTCCTTAGCATCCAATGACGGGAGATTGATGTCGTGTGGGTTGAAGCCCTTGGCGGCAGCGCGCACGATAATCGGCGGTTCGACATACCGGTTGCGCTCGTCCAGGAGCATGCCGGAGCCTGGTGTGCCGCTTGGATGTAGACGGTAGTTGCGGCTGCCCCGGTGGCCCGAGAAGGCTGGAAAAGGGGGCTGTCCCGGAGAAGCGCGTAGTTGACGAGGTAAAACCCCGATGGCAGTGAGAAGGCATGATATGTTGTCTCCATGGCGGCGGTTGCAAAGGTAGTGGTCGAGTAGTTCCCAGTGCTGCCCCATGTTAGTCCATAGTGATATACTTTGATGAGCTGTCGAGCCAAGAGAGGCAGCTTCAAGGCGTAGCGGTGCTCCCAATGCCGCGACAACGTGAGGGAGGTCCAGCGAGCTAGTCATGCTGCTCACTATGTAGGTGAGAGTTGATTGCTGCGAGTCGTGCAAAAACCTGATGTTGTAGAGGATATCTTGGAGCGGTGAAGATCGGATTGGAGAGGCATCGTCTCGGGCTCTTGAAGTAGGTAGGAGGCTGCAGGGTCCGGCATCTAGAAAATCAACGCTGGGAATTGCGTCCCAGTGTTGAGAGCGTATTAGAGAGAGACTGTGGGGCAGTCTCGAATCCCATCCAATCGACGCTGAAGGAGGAAATTTGTCCGGAAACTGATCATGGAGACGGTTGAGACGGTGCTGTAGAATGAGTCTGGCGGTCTTAGTACTTTCGCAGGCTGAAAATAAAGCGATGCTGCCTCCAGTACGCAGGTGGCCTTCAAGAATGGGGACCATCCCGTTGCTGCAGAGGCTCACCCAATGTTTTATGTGGGATACGCATCTGTTGACCGGCAGGCTTCGGAGACAAGGTAAATCAGGTGAGTGCTCACCAGAAATGAGAGCGATTCCCTTGGAAGGTAGTAAGCTCGGTTTGTCATCATCGAATAGCTTCACACCTGTAGGAGGAGTGGGAGCTGTACTCGCAGCGATCTCCGGTACACTGGAAGGAGCTCCACAGTTGGGGTTGGGGGCGCCTGTCGAAAAAATTGTCCCGTTCGGTCGGGTCAGTGGGTGAGGCGGACCAGTCATCATGAAGCAGAAGTCGCCGAAAGTATGAGGGGTCGGCTGAGCTGAAGCTGAAAGAAGTATGTTAGGGCGCGCTGCAGGAGGCTCGGAGCTGGAGATGTGAGGTCTCGGGCCTGCTTGGTAGGGGCGCTCGTAAGTAGAGGTCGGGCGTGAGATGGGCGCCTTGTCTTGAAGTGGTTTTCCGTCGCGAGATGATGTCTGCCAGCACCGCTCATGGGAGTGTCCCGGGCGTCCACAGCGGGTGCATTGAGCACGAGGTATGTTGCGTGGCGGTGCAGGGGGGCGTTCCTCCGGTGCGCTGGCGATGTACACTACTGAAGGTTGTTCCGGCGGCATGGTATGAGTACGTTGAGCAGCGGGATCGGACAGGAGGATTTCCTTAACGTCCGACCATGAGTCTTCTGGATGAAAACGCCTGCGGCGCATAACCAGGTCTGTCAGCTCTTTGTATGTGGTCTCACAGATACGGGGAATAAGGTATGCCTCCATAAATGTTTTCTCGCTGCAGTCGAGTCCAAGGCGTAACATGTCGCGCCTCGCGAAGTCTTTCTCCTGAACATAGGCGATCATGCTTTGCGAAGGTGGCTGGTCTCTGTTGAGGCAGTCAGTGGCGCGTCGCAGTGCGTGGACCTCCTCCAATTTGATCCACGATAGTAACCCGTTCCAGGCGTCAGTCCCGTGAGTGAGGCTGTCATGCGTTCTGGAGCCTCGTGCAGGCATAGGGAGCTCTTGCTTGACCACGGAATTCGCGATAGCACATGGGCGAGTCGCTACTGAAAGGCTCTGGTAGAGGTTGCGCTGCTGCTCAGCGGAGCCGTGAGCTGTAAGGGCCTCCCCGAATCTGTGGGTAAAGGCAAAATCCGAGAATTCTTGTTCCCACGCGATCATGTCAGACCATTCTGGGTTTTTAGGTAAAGGTGGTGCCTTCTGCGGATCTAGGGCACGGTGAAGAAATTGTGGTTGGAGCGACAGGCGCTCCTTTAACGCAGCAATTATTGAAGCAGAATCTTCCTCAGGCATAGTCGACTGAGATGAAGCCATGATGTTATAGTTGGTCGGATCGAAAATTAGAGTCTCGTCGGTGAGGATTTCACTATGGTGAGGCTGAGATCTAAGGCTTGAAAGGAGATGATGTGGCTGTTGAGATGCCGAGTATTCTTAGCAGACTGATGTGCCAAGGAAGAAAATATTGTACGTGTTCAAGAGGAGAAGGTCTGAATCGCTATGGTGGAGCAGAGCGCTTTAGCTGACTGACGAGCTAGAGAAGAAAATATTGAGAGTGTATCTAGAAAAGATGAAGTCACACAATGAAAGGTGTGGATTGGCAAAAGCACAATTGAGCTGTTGACTATTTACCAAAACTACTTTGTGTGAGGGCCCATAACCTATGAAAGGGTGCACAGGTGAGTGAGACTGAAAAGGTGAAAGTGAGAGAAAGAATGGTTACAAGTGACACCCCGAGGTGCCATTAAGTAGTCTGGTCACAGCATGTGGTGACAGGCTGCAAGGACAGACTCCTCGATGGTGCTGCTGCTCCAACTATAGTAGCACCGTTATGAATCGTCACTGTTGGTGTCATTGACAGATGACAGATGAGATTCATATATCGTATCTAATACTGCTGCTAGTACCCGTGTGATGTAGAAACGTACTAGTGGTGTCAGTACATATGGGTGTACTCCAACAGGGGGAATGTTCCGTCGTCGACAGGATAGTGGTGGGCCGCGTGGAAAAGCGAAGCCGCCCTACAAGTACAGCATCCCCAACGGTAACGAGGCCCAAATGATGCGTGACGTGCTGGCCAGCCGGTCGTGGTGGATGGAGTGTGGAGAGGGGCAGACGCGCAACATGTGGTGGGGAGCCAACGGGCAGAAAATCCCCGCGTGGCCGGCCCAAGGTGGGATTCCGACCTAATGAAAGTCTCACTGGACGCATACCCTGCAGCGAGTGTATGTGTGTGCGTGTGTGTGTGTGTGTGTGTGTATGTGTGTGTATGTGCGTGTGTGTGTGTGTGTGTGTGTGTGTGTGTGCGCGCGCGCGCGCGGGTGTGTTTGTGTGTGTGTGTTTGTGTGTGTGTGTGTGTGTGTGTGTGTGTGTGTGTGTGTGTGTGTGTGTGTGTGTGTGTGTGTGTGTGTGTGATTGAGTAGGTCGGCTAATCCCGACCAGCCCTGTACCGGTCGACACTTCTCAGGGGGGGAAGCAAGACCTGGAGCAGGCCGGTGGCCGGTCGCAGGCGGAGGAGCGGCTATGTGAGGCGGCGGGGATCCTCAGGATCAGCCGCCGCCGGAGAGCCCTGTACGGAGGGCTTTTTTGGAAAATTAAAATAATGTCCGTACCCGGCGTCGAGCTAGTTGGGGAGCAGCACCAGGGTAGGGCGCTCACTAGCGAGCCGCCACGCCGACAGGATACATCTCCCGAGGGGGGAGGAGTAGGCTTGGGCGGCAAGGAGGCCTGTCGCGAAGGACGGAGCGACAAGATCTGGCGACGACGACCCTCCGGGTCGGCGCCGCCGGAAAACCCGGCACGGAGGGTTTTGACTAATTTCCGTGCACCCGCGGCCCGACGGATCCGGCTACGGCGACCTGACCCCCCCCCCCCCTCCTCGATACCCACTACTGGATAGACGAGACCCTTGCGGGGGGGCCCGGGTGAGCGCGGAGGCCCCAACCTCAACAAAGTCTGCTAGGTGGACGCGCATCAGAGGGGGGGAGGGTACGGACGCAGGCCGGACTACCTGACAGGTACCCGGGTACCAGACAGCGAAAAAACCGGGGAAATGAGCGGGGAAAATTCAGGTGCGGAGGCAGGAGCGCCCATTTTTTCTATGTCTATGTGTCTCGGTCCCCCCCACCTGCCCTGGAGGTGACGGGGGACCTCGACAAGGAGGACCGTCGCGTCGGCGGATGCGGCGGCGACCTTGGCGGGGCTTACGGGATGGGACGGCGGGATCGACGAGCGACCGCGCGAGGAGGGGTTTTTTGCCAGCCTTTCCCCTCCTATCTTCGGCAAGACCGAAGTCACGCGGGAGCTAGATTAGGCTGGCCCGTCGTCCCTCCCGAACGCCGACCGGCCTCGGCCGGTCGGCACCCCGGTTCGGTGGGAGCGGGCCGAGCATCGTGAAGGTCGAGCAGCAGTTTAGTTTTGCATTTCTCGACAAGTGGATTTATTTTTAGATCTGTTTTTCTTGATTACAAAATTATTACGCTGCTACTGCTTAGGCGGGGGGACTGTGGCAATTACTGCGGTTGCTTACAGTTTTTATAACTCCCGAGGAACGTCGACACACAGTGAAGCTAGGTGTGTCGATAGGTGTACCTGGTCGAAGAGACCCGGGCTAAACTCGCTTATAAGTCCTGTATGGCTTGGTAGAGAGGCCCGAGAGACAGCAGTCGGTCCAGTTTGCCGGCACATGTTGTAAACAATTTCAATTTCAATTTCAGGTCGGCTAATCGCTGGTGTATGACGCTCAGGGCAAGACACCCCGAGGCAGATCATCAATCGTGTGCAATGTAATAAAGAAATATGCACCAAGACTGGCCTCGCAGCCAACTTGAACGTCATTGCACGGGCATGCAAGCAGGCGCTTCCATGGGTACCCTACACGCTGACGCTCAGCGGTGGGAGGTCTATCCCCACAAGGTACACACAGTAATCGTCCTCCTTCCATGCGAAACATGTGAGCGAAGTCTGCGTTTAGTGAATGTGCCGCACGCGCAGGGAGGTCAGCATGCTGAAGGCGGCAATGCAAAGGCTAGAAGCGCAAGAGGTGCGTGGCTGGCGGTTTACTGGATAGAAAGGCTGCCTTCCAAGCTAAGATACCCACTGCATGCCGAAGCATGTGGGGGTGTTTCATGGGCTGCGCTATGCTCTGGGCGTGCAGGGGAAGGTGTGGCTGTGCAAGCCGGGCTTCATGAATCGTGGTCGTGGAATTGAGATCTTTGACAATGAGAAGGATATCCTGGAGCACCTAGCCAAGCAGCGCAGCGGGAGCAGCTGGATCGTGCAGAAATACATCGAGAGGCCGCTGCTGGTGCATGGTCGTAAGTTCGACATCCGCACCTACGTGCTGGTGGCGCCAGACAAGCGGGTATACATGTATAAAGACGGCTACATCCGAACCACATGCTTCGAGTACAAACTGGACAACCTGGCGGACAAGTTCGTCCATCTCACCAACGACGCATACCAAAAGACGTCCGCGAATTTTGGCAAGTTTGAGGACGCCAACAAGCTGTCGTACCCCGAGTTTGAGGTCCGTATAGCCCCACATTATCCTGTGCCTAACCAGCTATTGCACCCATTGCAACAATCATGTCATGCGTACCGTGCATCGCATTGCATATATAGATTATATTTAGCTATATATGTATATATAGAATTGAATATTATGCACGTTACGTGTGGTATTGCGGCGGTCAGGCGGCCGTGAATGGGGCGGTGGACATGGAGAAGGGGGTTGTGCCACAGCTGCAGGCGTGCCTGACGTCGGTGTTTGAGCACGTCATTGGCAAAATGAACCCGATGAGGCTGGAGTACTGCTTTGAGCTGTTAGGGATTGACTTTATGCTGGACGAGGCGGGGCGGGCTTACCTGATCGAGATGAACACCAGCCCCGCGCTCTTCCGGAAGGGGAGGTACCTGCAGGAGATGCTGCCGCGGATGATTGAGGAGGTGGTGCAGAAGTGCGTGGACCCGGTGTTCCCAGCTCCGGAGGGGGCAGCGCAGGGGGATCGACTGCACAGCTTCCTTCAGATCGTGCCACCCTTGTTATGACGATAGATGACCTAACTTGTGGCAGGTGGCGTGTTCAGGATGTAATAAACGAACGCCACGATGATAGATGGGCTGGGTTTGTTTTATAGCAGCAGGTTGCGGCGGAAAAGGGGGAGACACTACCCGCCAGTAGAGGGAGGAGGAAACATACAATCGCAAAATATGTTGATTGTATATATGTCGTTCCGGCACTGCTGGGTAGGACTCTAGGTATCCGTAGCAGATGGCACATTGGGAATAGCTGTGTCCACTGCGTGTGGAGCGGGGTTGAAAATTGTTTGTGTGTTTGTGTGTGTGTGTGTGTGTGTGTGTGTGTGTGTGTGTGTGTGTGTGTGTGTGTGTGTGTGTGTGTGTGTGAGTGCGTGTGGGTACATATGCATGTGCAGAATAATAAGAAGGTTTACACAAACTGAATTCCATGCCGCTTACGCTCGACCTACTATTAAAGCGCAGTTACTGCGACTGTGGACGAAAAAAGCGAAACCTGACTGGTTCAACAACATAAATATTTAACTCGCCTCGGCCCTCAAAATCAAAGATGGTCGAGCAAGTTTTGAGGCTCACATAATGCTCAAGGCTAAGAACCCCCTTTTCCTTCCGGTGCTAGCGTAGGACACTAGATGAGACAGCGTCGAGTTGTTTCCGACTCATAACATGTTACATCGACGAGACAAACGACGAGACAAAGCACCGTTTCGCGTTGTCGTAGAACATACGTATTTTCTAGCACCACATAAACGATTATCATTAACGATTATATCGTGCTGGTTCCGTGACGGTTTTATTTTATGGTTGCTTATATCAGTCACCGTCTCGCTGGTGAAGCTGCTTGTGCTTCAGAAACTCGGTCGCGGACAGCACGAGGCTGGTGCTGCACCAGTGGCAGTAGTATTCCTTCCGCACCTCCGTCCGGCGCGACTCCTCGCCGCCTCCTCGTGCCGCACTGTCGAATGAAGCGTTGCCGCGCTGGCGAGATAGTCGCTGTGAAGAGGAAGTGCCGCCGTGTGGTAAAACTAGAGCCGGGTCCCGGGCCCGAGACAGCACAAGTTTTTCTTCTGGCGCTGGTTTGAAGTCCTCTGTCGGCCAAAACCGCAGATTGAGTCTCATACCTCGAATGAACTCGAGCAGTGAAATAACAAGATTAATTGCCGACAAAAACTTAATCAGCTCGTGAAACGGTTGCAGAAATGAACAGCGAGCAGAGCGTTGGCTGGCAGTGTCCGATAATAGTTAAAGTAGGCCGCTCACCCAGCAGGAGCTTGTCTTGCTCGAGTTTCACGACAGGCGCAGACGACGCGGCGACCTGGTGTCCTCCATAAGAATTTTCTAGCACACCTGGCTCCAGTTTCATGGCCGAGGGGCATGACTCCACATGACTCTGCAGGCGCATCAGGCTGGAATTGGTGAGTGTCATACATGTAGAGAAGCAGTTTCGCGTGCTCAAAGTCGCCGGCGGCGCCAGTTTTGTTGCTAATCCAGCACGAGAAAACTACAATACTAATGTTAGCCGCTAATGCTAAGAGCTCGTAAGGACTTCCCGGTTTTACTAGTCGTTGACTGGTGATAGTCATTAAGATGTCACGTCGACCAGCCCGCATGCGACGGCTTAACTGTCCGCATATACACTTTCGGTGGTCATAAATTATTCGAAATCTACAGCGGCGTGGCTCTACAGTCACAAAAGCGAGTGCCCACATTTCAGCGGACGAGGCGCGCAGCCATCCTCTGGTTCGATATCATAGCACGGAACGATTGAATGAATAAAGAATTTTAACCAAGGGGCGAGGAGAAAGCTTATTCAAACGCACCAGCAACATATTCAAAGCCACACAACCTTTTCCGAGGACGACAATAACAGTGCATCGTATATAACGAATATCGTAATACTGCATACCAGGAGAAGAGTAGATTAGCGCGAGCCGAGCTGGAAAGAAACGCACCGAACTCTTTAAGTCAACACGTTTCATAAGCAAGTCGGCGATGCTCCAGCAATATGCAAGACGCCAAGTAGGATGCCGAGCGGAAAAGTGTTGGGTTTGAAGCATAATGAGAAAACCAGTTGGCTCATCAGAGTCGTCCGACTTGTTATGGGGACGGTCCATTAGAGGAGGCACCGCATAATCTCCCCCGCTCGTCGTTCGATCCATAATAACTAGTCAAGATATACGCTCCCACACTATCGACTATCGTACTCGGCCCAAAGCCAACAACGGTAGCGAAACGATGCGGAATATCATACAGCCAAACTTTCGCCTGACTCGCTGCTGCTCCTCGGCCTGGCCAGAAGTCGACGACGGGTGAAATCGAGAGTACTTTGAGGTCAGTAGCAGGACAAGGTAGCGACACGCGACGGGGGTTAATATACAGCTACTCCAAGGCTGACCACACTCACCGCGATATCCTCCGCGGTGGCAATGAGTCTGGCGCTGCAGCCGGGGCAGTTCCAGTGGCGACGAAGCGCCGGCAGTGTCGCGTGCGCGGCCAATCCCGACTCAACTCCCCGCAACGCGCCGACGTGCAGCCAGGGTGTTACGGCGTGGCCACCGCCCAACGACTCCTGCGACTCGACCTCCGTCTTCACCGCCCCGGTGCCCTCCTGTTCTCCCTTGACCCCTGTCGATTAAGCACATACACACAACGCTTGTGTGATATACGAGCAGTTGCGGACTCCACGCCTATCGAGTTGTCGGGTCAGTCTGTCGCGGCGCCCTTTTTATTTTTCAGACGCAATAGTCTTTCCTTTTGGATTAATGTCGGATATCATTCTCGGCAGGTATTGGCGAGGGACGGCGAGTGGGGCAATCAGTGTCGGGGACGCGAGGCGAAGCGCACCCCCGTCTACCGCTACGCCGGTCGTACCTTCTGTATCAACGCCTTTGTTACCGCTGCTGCGACTGTACTGCGCCGCGGCGGCGGTCCCAGTAAGCCGCTCCACAGTGTATCGGACGGGCCACATGAACGCCGCTGCAAGCTGCTCCGCCACCTCGCCCCCCGCGCCATCGGCCTGCGCAGTCGTCAAGAGCAGCAAATGCGGAATCAAATGGCCCACTTCCGAATCGACACAAAATATTGAAAGAGTAATAAAACGGCATATACTGGCACTCAGCAAATAACAAAAAACACAAAGGAAGCAGCCCTTGCTAAAAAAACCAACAAATGGGATCAGTCAAGATCAGAACAGACAAACAAGAAATCACACACACACACACACACACACACACACACACACACACACACACACACACACACACACACACACACAAACAACATGCAAGTAAAAGCGTGCGCACACGTAATCTTTGAATTTTTTGAAAGAGGAGAGCGAACAGAAGCACGGATAGGGGTGAAACGTCCAGCGGCATCTAAGGCAATTTGTCACCTGCGGCTCCAACCAAGCCCCCCACACGCGAGAGACCCAAGCGGGGAGCTCATGCAGGAAGTCCGGCGCCGCGCCCTGTACTGCGTCAGTGTCGTAGAACGCCATGCCGGCGGCTGCCTCGCCACCGACAGTGCCGTCGCCTTCTTCGGAATCAGGTCGGCGGCGGCGCTGCTGCAACGCGCTGCGCAGCTTCTCCCCCATAAGTCGCGTCAACGCGCGGCGCGCCCTCGCGACGCTGAGCAGCACTCTGGGGCCGTCGTCGCCTTGAATACGTAGGAGCAGCCACCTGTCGGCAAAACAGAGAACCGACGAATAATCAGATGCACAACAAGCACCCAGTTAACAAGACCGGCGGACGAATGTTACACGTGACAAAACCCCCAAAAATGTCATTCAGCGTGAAGAAACAAGTTTACATTGCCACGTCAGGCCATGTGCAGAACTACCACGAGCTGATGCGCCTATTAAGTGAAACCTCCATCTAAGGTAAGCTGTGCCATGGCATGTTGGATGTATTATTTTGGTTTCATTGTCTGCGATGATTGATTCTATCAACACAAAGACAGGTGCATTCAAAACCAGTTCATCCCTCGTTCTGCGGTTTAATCGGAGCTCATGGGATTTATGCCTTTTTACATATATAATCGCCAAATAAATGAATCACAACTCTATAAATGACGATTGATAACCCCAACATGTTTGAGTTTGACGGTCGCAGTCACACCACTGCCCCACTACAGCTAACTCCCTTGCAGATCCTATACTCATATTATCACTGACAAACCCTTCGCGGGCAATGGCTTACCTGTCGACCACCATCCGTGAGCCGTCCAGACTGGTATCCACCCGGGCGGCACTCAGCAGCAGCGCAGGCAGGGCGGGGACGGGGGTGTTGTTGCACAGAAACAGCGCGCGCGTCTCGAGCGCCTCGACGTAGACGACGCCGCAGGTGGAGTCGAGCTCCCGCGCGCGCGCCGCCAGGCCACTGCTGGGATGCACCGAAGCGTCCTTTCCATTGGGTAAATGAAACCGCATATCTGCGTCTCTGCCACAAAAGCGTTCGGCAATTAACACAGTGCGTTAACACATACTGCACTGTATACAAAGAACAATCCAACACAACGCTGCATTCGGCTGTTTAAGTTCTCTAGTTCGTCATGTATTTCACTGCACAAGAAGCCCATGGTGGTGCCTGAATACCTTTCAGCTGATTATATATCGTACGATTATGACCCCCCCCCCCAACACACACACACACACACACACACACACACACACACACACACACACACACACACACACACACACACACACACACACACACACACACACACACACACACAGCGATTGGCACAGTTACGGACAAATCCACCAGCAAAATTACTAGGAACTTTATCGAGATGGTTCATGGTTTTTCATCCACACATCTACCAAGCCATGAAATTGCATTTGTCGTATCGAGCTGGTGTCACGGGACAAAGAGACAGATTTTAGCAAGTTAATCTAGTAGGCCACACACGAATGAAATACATTCTCCACAGTTCATAAGTCTCTGGTATGTAGAAAAATCGCCAACACTGGTTGTTATTTTGAGATCGGTGAATTATGGAATCTAATGATCGGTGAATCGAATATGTAATGCTCGCCAGTAAGCGTTGAAGGCATCTTAGCAAACCTATTTACAAATAGCACGCTTTGTAAAATTAAAAAGTCATGTGAATAGATCTCGCCGTAATTACCTGAAATATCTAAGAAACATATTTGCCCAACAAGTGTTGATGATATGGGTTGGCCAGAATTAGTTCTGCATTTGCCAAAAAGGGGGAGACGGCTGTCATTTTGGCTGTACCTTCGGTGCATGTTCCCGATCGCCGGCAGCGCAATGTTTGGGTACAATGCGGAGGAGACCACAAATTTGAGGAGGCAAACGTCGCCACGGGTGACCTCCGCGCCCGCCGCCGCAGCCAGCCCCGCCACGTCAACCGTCAGCTCCAGGTCCATTTGTTTGAGCGCCTCAGCGCTCGGATGGCCACCAGATTTACTGCTGTTCAGACAGGCGAGAGATCAGGCGGCAAGCAAGGTGGGAGCTAGAAACGCACGTGGACGTTCCTTAGATTGAATGAGCTCCATGACTTTGCACATTGAGTCCGAATTGTTTGGCACTGAGAGCCGTGTAGTTTTGGTAGAGCCAGTTAATTCGCAGTGTACATAAACATTCGCGGCCTCATAACGGTGATCCGCCTTCTTTCGTCAGTCAACGTCACCGTGGTCGGTTTCGAGGTGCAATATCGAACCGCAAACACAAACCATGGTTGAGTCCACACAAAACATTTTTTTCTAATTGGCTGAGGTCAAGCTCGGATGGAATCTGGTCGGATGCGGAATATCACAATCCGCTGGCGCGCCTCTTAGGCCGTGTCTAGACAGCGTCGCCGTTTCGTGCGTGTCATAATATGCTTGGGCGCGAATAGGGTATAGGGTATATTTGGGTTAAAGCCATATTTGTGAACGCCTCGCGTTTGATTATCATTGAGCTTTGCAAACGCGAAATATTCGAAAATCCGACAACATGTGTGTGTGTGTGTGTGTGTGTGTGTGTGTGTG
Source organism: Tetraselmis chui (assembly GCA_026401115.1). Classification (NCBI taxonomy): domain Eukaryota; kingdom Viridiplantae; phylum Chlorophyta; class Chlorodendrophyceae; order Chlorodendrales; family Chlorodendraceae; genus Tetraselmis; species Tetraselmis chui. The sequence continues at coordinate 75,061 of JAPMLY010001585.1, forward strand.
TGTGTGTGTGTGTGTGTGTGTGTGTGTGTGTGTGTGTGTGTGTGTGTGTGAGTGTTTTGTGTGTGTGTGTGTGTGTGAGTGTGTGTGTGTGTGTGTGTGTGTGTGTGTGTGTGTGTGTGTGTGTGTGAGAGAGAGAGAGAGAAACACACAGAGAGAGAGAGAGACAGAGATGGAGAGAGAGAGAGAGAGAGAGAGAGAGAGTGTGTGTGTGTGTGTGTGTGTGTGTGTGTGTGTGTGTGTGTGTGTGTGTGTGTGTGTGTGTGTGTGTGTGTGTGTGTGTGTGTGTGTGTGTGTGTGTGTGTGTGTGTGTGTGTGTGTGTGTGTGTGTGTGCGTGCGTATGCATGCGTGTGTGTGTGTGTGTGTGTGTGTGTGTGTGTGTGTGTGTGTGTGTGTGTGTGTGTGTGTGTGTGTGTGTGTGTGTGTGTGTGTGTGTGTGCGTGCGTATGCATGCGTGTGTGTGTGTGTGTGTGTGTGTGTGTGTGTGTGTGTGTGTGTGTGTGTGTGTGTGTGTGTGTGTGTGTGTGTGTGTGCGTGCGTATGCATGCGTGTGTGTGTGTGTGTGTGTGTGTGTGTGTGTGTGTGTGTGTGTGTGTGTGTGTATGTGTGTGTGTGTGTGTGTGTGTGTGTGTGTGTGTGTGAAAAACATGTATCATGACAAAGGGGCACCATGGATTATCTTAATTATCACAAAAATACATAGTGAGAGACATAAGGTTAGTGTGAACATGATAACAAAAATATAAAGAACGACAAGCACAAAGAACTGCGGGCCACTCGTCAACCAATAAATAAGTTCCAAAAAGCGACTCGGTAAGGAGGATGATGCCTTTAAAAAAAACTGAATCCGAACAAAATTGTTGTTCATGTTATTTGTCAGCGGCTGAGGAATCCCGTCGAAGTTGTCTCACTCGAGACCGTGGTACATTGACTGCACTTTACTCATAACAGCACAGGGATGCGAAGCTTGTGTCGTTGAGTACCAGGCGAGCTGGCAATGTCGCGCCATCAGCTATAAATGCCCGCTCTCTCCCTCCCTATCTAAACATAAGCCATTTTCAAATCTGAATAAATTGCAATCGCGGCACTTGAACTAGTGATTGGGTAGGAATACGCCAGTATTGTTTGAAGCATCTGACTTCGGGAGCCCAACACCCGGCATCAGGTCGAAAATAAAATGACGAAAGGCAATTCTTACCCGACTCGCCTCTTGTCGTCATCGTCAGCGTCGCCGTCGGACTCACTGCCCGCATCACCTCTGTCGCTGCTGGCGTCATCCTCTCCCGCCCCTGCTCGAAAACCATAATAGTTGCAGCCATAGTGAATCGAAGTGGCAAGTGCGTTATAGTTCGGCGCGTAAGGAGGGAATAAAGGTGATAACAAAATACAACGACACTGACAACCAACCGAGAACAGTAGTACCTAGAACTTCGCTGTGTCGATTTTTTGTTATTAGCTTAGGTATGAACGAGTTGGGGAATTAAATACTACAACAATCCCAAGCTTATGCGCACCCTGTCGGACCATCACGTCGTTAGTGCTCGAAGGCCCGGGTCCGCGGCAAGGTAGCCAGAAAATATCCCCTAGCGACCCGAAAATAAACCGAGGTTGTACGACTGTAAAATTATATACAGGTGAAACAATTCCGGACGAAGATGACCCACACGGGAATGGAGCGATACGCTCTGAGCCTTATCTGATAGTCTCTGATACGGGTCGATCGAAGGCCTGCTGCTTCCATCTAAGAGTTGCGTTTTCTGGATACAGCACGGAGACTCTTTCATATCTGATAAATAGCAATACTAACCTGTGGCACGAAGCACTCGAGTCGAGCGCGACTGCTGGTCGAGCCTCTGTCGCATCTTCCGCAGCCACGACTTGCTCGCCTGCTGCCGATGTGGCGCTGCCCTCTTGCCGCGGTGGCCCATTCGGCTCCTTTTTGCAGTAGACCACATATAACCACTTCAATTTATTCCCAGTTCGGACACTCCGTTCACGATTCCATATCGGTGTCTCCTATTACTTCATTTATCGACGCTAAAAAACAGCTTTCAAATAATGCTACATAATATTGAATCGGGGAGAAACATGTGAACGCGGCGTCCGATGCGAGAAGCCAAGGAAGTCGACATAAGCTTCAGATTTAAAGAAATAAGTGATTTGCGGAGGCACTCCAATCGTTTCATATTCCTTTGATGCGACTTCGTTGCATACTCTTTGACAGCCAGAACTGAGGACGCCAGTATACGCGAGCCGCAGCTCTGGGTAAAACTGGCACCACTTCTCCACACACTTGCGGGCCACAGATCAAATTCTGCCATCGCTACGGATTGGGCCCCAACCTACCATTCCGGCAACTCGCCGCCTGTATTTGTGCCTGCCGCCGTCCCGCTCGACTCGCGATCGGATCGGGCGTGCGAACGCCCCGTCAGCCCAGCCGTTCGCAGCAGGTCATCGAACTGCCTCCTCAGCTTTGCGATCTCATACCTGTTGCGAAAGCGCATTCGGGATATTGTGAGAAAGATAGGGAGGGCGGCGGGCGGGGGCCGGGATCAAAAGCTCTGAAACCAGTTAACACCATAGCTAACCATCTAAGCAATCTGTCCTAGAACACAAATTGCAAGCAAACATGAATGCAAGGGTATTAGAATCAAAATGAACTGCAGGGCTTACATGCGTTGCTCCTCGACGCCACGCTGCTGACACCATTTTCGCGACGACACCCGCTGCCCTGTCTTTTGCTCGTTCTGTTGCACATTTATAGATCAGCAACGCCAGTTTTCAAAATACATCGACACGCGCACCGCGGCTTACGGCATATCGGCCGGCTTTGAGCCCCACCTTGACTCGAATCCACTCCTCAAAGAGCTGAAACAGGGAGAAGGGGTCGCCCTCAACGGACTCTATCTCTGCCCTTCGGGACGCCTCTGGATCGATTCACAGCACATCGAGAATAAAGCACGAACAATCATAATGGCGTCCCCATATTCTCGGGTCACCTGGCACCTACAAATACTTGTCACCTAAATAACAGTAGATATTTGCCGCGATAATCAAATCGATGCATTCGTTGTTATACTTTTTGCCCGTTTAAAAAACTTAACCGTGGTTTACATTCACGGGTCCTGCCCTGACCGATCTCAAAGACTCACGACAACGCGAATACACCAAAGACGGAATTACGGATTCGATTAGATTCCATGACGCCATGCCGTTATTCCACACGATGCCGACAGAAAAATAAACAAACGGCCTTTGCCCTTTGGCGCAGCCTCCCGAATCAGGCCAACCCCGTGTCACGTGAAAAGTTCGAGTGAACATCCTTGAAGATATTTCAGTGCTTTGAGTACATTGTGACAGTATCAAGAGGCGCACCGTTGCCCGAGGTGCGCAGGAAGGGAGACTGTACGCTGAGGGCGGCTGCCACGGTCAGCACCGCCTCAAAACACCCGAGAACTGAGCCCAGAACGAGCATCTTCCCGATGTGAATGTCGACTGGCAGGGACGCGAGAATGGCGCCCAGCGGAGTGAGAGCCTGCATCGACATACAGCGGATACGCATAAGTTATTTCGCCGAATAGCTCAATCGCCGTAGCGTATTTCTTCGACGAGAATAGGATTGTCTCTGGATAGTGACCACCCAGCTCAACAGTTATGGAGCCGTCATAAAACTTCCCGAGGCAGTTTGAAATAAGAGTTTCCGTAAATCTATCTTAAGCTGCTTTACTATACAAATACAAATATCTATTGGACACGTATCGGCAAAGCGTCAGCCACCACCCCCACCTCGCGCTCATCCAACGCCTGCGTGGCTTTTAGGGCTCCCACTGCCGCCTCGATGCCACCGAGTGGCGGCGGGTCGATGAAGCCGAAGCGCCTGCCGCATGAAAAAAGCCGGATCAGTACAAGCACATCAGAAATTTGGAGCAATCGGAAATTCTAGGCGTGCAGGTTTTCACATTGCCAGTAACATCTAAGCAAAGTAGGCAATGAAATTCGAAATGCCCAATGCAATCCATGCATTGCCACCAAATGCGCTGTCATCTTGGACGGCACGCTCGGATCACATTCGGCGGTCACAGAAACGTGGTCAACTGTGCTTTTGTGTACTGCGTGTAAAGAACGCCGGGTTGTGATCAAGCAGCGCTTCAGGAAATGGAGACAACGGGAGGGATCGCGCCGAGGATCCATGCCGCCGCCTGCCAGCTGCTTTATCTGCAGCACCACGCTCTCCAGCCGCACGCGCTGGATCTCTGGCAGGTTGAAAGGCGGAAATGAGCTAAAGTCGGACTCCGAGTACAGCCGGTAACAAACACCTGAAGCACAAGCCACGTGCGTCGAGGACTGTCAAACTCACCATCTGAATACTCGCGGCACAAAATAACATAGTAGGTCAAATAACGATTCCAAGATCTGGAGCTCGCAAAGCGAAACGAGACAAATACGAATGAGCTGGTAGTTCTTAACACATATAAACGTCATGTATGAAAGAAACCTGGCCGAATTGGGCCAGGCAAATTACACAGGATGGTATGAAGCCGGAAACGGTACAATGTACGATTGATTATAAGACAAATCGGCCTCACCTGGTCCAGTGCGCCCCGCACGCCCTTTGCGCTGATCTGCACTAGCACGGCTGACCCAGCCTTCCTGCAAGCTGCCCACCTGAGGGGAGCCGCAATCCCATGTTATCGGGGCCCGTACATGAACACGCACTCTAAAAATGAAACTGTGACAGTTCCGCGCGCGACCCTGTCGACACATTATCATCTATTTCAGTAACTAGTCCTGCTTCGCCATATTCGATACCCGGGCGGTCTTAGTAGAGACATGACATGACGGTATGCGTAAATTCAGGCTGACCGACTACATATCCCTGAGCTAATACCCCCTAGCGGAGTTGATATCGGTATTCTGCTCGATACAGCGTTGCAGTCGCGGCATACGTATTGTCACGCACGTAATTACTACTGTACCGTTTCACAGCCCACCCACCTGGCCGCCGGCATAGTCAAACAGCATCTCCTTGCACCGGCCGCTGTCCACCACAAAGCGAATCCCGTCGATGGTGACGCTCGTCTCCGCAATATTGGTCGACAGGATCACTTTCCGCACGCCGGCCTCAGCCACGTCAAACACGCGGTCCTGCCGCCGACACAGCAATAATAGGCAACTACACTGCTAGTTCATGGCAATCTGCCAAAACATAGACACGCTGGCGTTGTCTCTTCAACGTTCACATATTCATCCCGACCTACAATTGCGTCCATGTTATAACATAATACCCGATTCAGATACGGACAGAACACCTCATGAAAGTTTAGTGTTTAACTTTAACACACGCACACACACCCTCTGCTTTAATGTTGTATTCGTCGGCTAAAAGGCAAACGTATTGCGCCTTTTCTCCGCTATACAACATTCGGGTCCGTATTTTGCCATTCTTCCTCAACCTCTCGACCAATTCGCTCATACCAATTCGCAAGGGGTGCAGTAGACAGACAGTTAAAGCACTACTGGAAGGCTAATTTACGTGGTTTTGTAAACAGTTCACACTACTGCCTACAGCAGCCCCCACCTGGTCTTCCATCGCCAGCGAGCTGTGCAGCTTCAGCACCACCCAGCGCTTGGTTTGTGCCGCGTACTCCTCCAGCGCGTCCGCGACCGCGCTGATGTCGTCCATACCCGAGAGAAACACAAGCACGTCGCCGCGCTCGCCACGCGGGACCTGGACCGGGAGGAGACAGGTGTAGTTGCGAGTTTAGGTGCAAAGCCCTCGACTCGTTCCCCTCCAAAGCATAAATGTCGCTACGTTCAAAAGTAGACGAGGACGGAAATGGCTTCACGACACAGAATAAAGCCCTGCGCGAACTTACGGAATAGAAAAATAACACTAGGCGGGTGTATATGCTAGCTCCAAATTTTGGCGAGTTGTAGAGACCTACTTCAGTCCTCACGAAGAAAGTCGTGACAATGTACACCACAACATAAATATTGGCATGCAACCTATATGGTGGAGATTATGCGACCCTTTTTGAGAATTTAACAACGTTGTGCAAAGAAATAAAAGCTTTGAATGTGTCTGTTAAGGATGAGTTAAATGTTGTGGTGCAGAGACGAGTCTTCGCCAAGCCAGTTGTTCTGCATAAGATCGGTCGTTATTTGAGAAATTATGCATCACAAGGCAAGCGCGCACCTCGGTGTCGATGCGACGAAGCACGTTGACGTACGGCTCCGGCGCGATTCGCTCGATGGTGCGACGTCCACCTTTCGCCACTCTCTCGTTGGCCTCCTCCCGGCTGCGCTTCCCGCCGCCCCCGCCACCTTCGCCGGCGAAGCTTCCCCTCCCTCTCCCTCCGCAGCTGGGATTGGGCGGTGGCGGTAGGTACATCACCTGCACACAAGTAAACATAGACGACACGTACCAGGAACGCGTATTATTGAGCGGGTGTCCGTTTTCTTTAGAGTTCAATATTATTCAACATAGTACTCATGAATAGCGGAGTGACCTTGATTGGGTGCAGCCGGCCGGGGACGGAGATGATGGGCACGCCGCCAAAGTAGTTCGAGTAGGCTGAAACGTTGATAGTCGCCGACATGAGGACCACTCGCAGCGCGGGGCGCTGCATCACGATCGCGCGCAGCAGCGCGAGAAGAAAGTCGGTTGACAAGTGGCGTTCATGAACCTGCAGCACCGCGACACAAGAGCATCGCAAGGGACATGGGTGAAATGCGCGTTGACAATCAGCCCGACGCGCTTTATTTCTCGAGACCATAACAAACAGTTTTCATTACCATATAGACAACAATTATTTCGAGGAGCTATGAAATACTCTACTTCAAAATGATCTACGAAATACGCTTGGAAAGGCTTGGCCCAGTATTTTTCGGAGCATGGACAAACCCCACTACGACAATTGAGCGAGGGGGGTAAGCTAAAATCGACACGTATTGACACAACTATCGATTAATCTTTTTGTTTCTCGTGAAGGAAAGCCGCGGCTTTACATGAGCTATAGGCGGCGATATTCTGAACGGCAGCAGGCGAACCTCGTCAAGAACGATGCAATCGAAGTCGCGAAGGTCGGGGTCGCTTGCGAGCCTCCGAAGTAGGATCCCCTCAGTCATGAACGTCACCTTTGTGCCTCGGCCACGAGACGAGTCAAACCGAATTTGGTATGCCACCTGAAAGCACGCACACTCGGAAACTCAGTCCGGGTAACGTTTGAGTTTCGCTCGATAGGCTTATGACAAGTTTTCCCTCTGCATTCCACGTCGATGGAAAACTCCGCATTCCGACTTGTCGACAGATATTCAAAACCAGGATAGGCGTGTAGCAGCCACACCAACACGAACCGAAACGCATCTAAAAGCCATAACATGGTTCGAAGTAGTGAAGTATGACGAGGGATAGAGCACAAAATCGGTACTTCTGCGAAGTA
>JAPMLY010001585.1:87500-93727 GCA_026401115.1 Tetraselmis chui
AGGCAAGTACGGAAAACAAGGGCTGATGAAGGGCCAACGTGCCGAGTCTTCGGATCGCGGAGGGGAAATATGGCCACTAAGGGGCTACAACAGTAAGTCGTGGGCCTAACATGAGTTCGGCGATGTGGTTTCTGAGGTGAATGGCGACCACAGGCGAATCTCTCGCTTAGCAGTGATGTGGAGTTACTCATTTTCTCACCGGTTCATCTCCGGAGCAGGTTGTGCCGCTTTGTCTGCCTGGCATCGCGGAAGAAAATGGCGAGAGCATAAATTAAAATTTCTTACAAGAAAAAGCAGTGGAGGCCACCAAGCAAAAAGAAGAAAAGAGGGAAAAAACTAAGCCCGAGGAACAGGAAGGCATGCCACAGCGTCAGCACTGGCCTGCTGAAAAGCGTCGCGGATATAGGAGCCCAGAGTGCCATGAAGAGCAGCAGAAAGACGTTGCATGAGTTCACGTCGCACATCCCCCAAGAAACGCCGAAACAGAGCATAAGTAGATCGACGAACAAAATGATGCATACGGACATAACTCTCAGAACGCAAGGAACGAGAGTCAGCGACACCCATGCCAGGGAAGCGACGAACAGCCACCAAAATAGCCAAGCGATCAACCAACTCAGCCGCCATCGGCGCCAACCGGCCCCCATCCTCCATGGCGAAGGGATAGTAGTCATGGACCGACTGAACCGAAGGCGTACCAAGCAAAGCGGAAGTGCGGAGGTCCGCATCAAGTGCCGACTCCCTTGTCGTTCAGCGCCGTCGCGATGGGCAGCGCGAACCACCGCGCGACGTTATTCCATGGACCCCCTCCTACCACCTCCGCCGTACCCCCATCTCGGCTACGCTCCTCCAACTTCCCAGATGGACAGGGACCCCTCTTCCCATATGCACGGCCGCACCATGTCCCCACCTCTCGTGGCCACCCGCACCCGTACGGTCCGCCGCCTGCAGTGCCCGGCCACTCTCCCTTTCCTCGTGGCCCGCCTCCTTGCTTTCCTGTCATTCCTCTTATGCCTAGCGTGGTGCCCACAAGAGCCGTGGTGGCCGTCGCCCCACCATTCACCCGGTGGTCATCGGCCGTGTTGCACATGAAGCAACCGGTTTTGACAAGGACGCCCTCAACATGGCCATAAAGATGTCGGTCCCTACCATGGGGCCCAACTCGGACTCCAAGCAGTGAAAGATGAACTTCCTAAACGTCCTCTCCCTCAAGGCGGCGTACCTCATCCCTTAGCTTGCCATCCGCGAGTCGGGCGTATGGCTAGATGAGCAGGCCCAACACTTCACCTACACGCTCCTGCTCCATGCAACTTGCAACAACAAGCGCGCAAACCATGCGATGAAGTGCGTCTCACCTGCACGTCCCGACTACGCTATTTCGGCTTGAGATATCCCGTGTGAAATACTGGACTACATGTCCTTCGCTCGCTCTCTCTCCATGTTGGACAACCACATGCTCATGCAACGCCCGAGTCTGTCCGTTACTACGTCCACTTCATGAGGCAGACGTTCGAAGATTACAATGAGACATGTCAGCTGATTGATGGTTCCGCGGCCATCCACCCCCACAACCTCGGGCTCCTCATGTTGCGTGGCATCTCCAGCACCGGCTCTTTCGGCCAAGCCAAACCATGTGTCATTAACGAATTCGACACCGACTACATGTTGTCCGCCGATGAGGTGATGGCCAACATCCTCAACCGGGCATACAGCATGGACGAGGAAGTCAGTGCTTCGGGCGCGCCGGCCCTTAACACATGACTCCCTCCCATCTCTGCGTTTGTCGCTGTTGTTCGCGGTTCACACAACGGTCGCGGACATAACCTACGTGGCCCTCGTGGTGGTCGTGGCCTCCCCAACAAGTGCAGCGCTTTTGGAAGCATGGACCACATATTGTCCTCATACATTGCCTCAGATGACGCCCTTTTGAAGTGAACCTTTGCCAAACGGAAGATGGTCGTCCAGAAGTTCGGTACCCATGGTGGCTCTGCCTCTGCGCACGCTGCCGTGATGAGCGACGTCCCCGCCGACGACGTTGACAGTCTGCCAACTATGGAGGACTGCATAGATGAATACGATAACACCGAGGTGAGTGTCCCCTTCACCTCTGTCGCGTTCTCATCTTCCCTCACACCAAGTCGTGACCTCTCGCAATTCTGGGTAGTTGACTCCGCCTGCTCGATCAACTTGACCGCATCTTGAAGTGATTTCGCTACGTGCACCCCCCCTCCGCTCCCTCTCGCGTGGGTGGGGTCGGTGTCGACGTTAAGGGCAGTGGCTAAATGCCACACTATTCACCGCACGGTCCATGCAATAAACACCCCCGACCTTTCATCTCACTCTGACCAGCGCATCGGGAGACTCCTTAGTGTCAGTTGGATGCAATCACACAACTTCTTTGAATTTCTTTTCCTACTGACTCTAACACTAGCCTACTCGCGGTGCCCACATAAATGGGTGTGCTAGAGCCGTCCGGCAACGGTCTCTACCTCGTGCCCCATTAGCCATAGCTACCCCCAAGGCCCTCCGTGGATTAAGCGCGCGGCACCGGTTACCGTGTTGCCCTCACTACCCAGTGCGACCTCGTATTGTGGCGCCGCCGGTTTGGTCACCTTAATATGCAAAGCCTACATGCCCAGCATACCCACGGCGTCCCAACTAGTCCAACATTAGCATGCTCTCTAAAACATGTTTCTTGCGATTCATGCTTTCTCCACAAGGCCGCAACACTATTGCTTGGGCGAAACCATCCCGTCCCCTTCTCAACCTGACCTCTGAGCTTTGGGGTCTAGTTAATGTCCCCTCCCCACATGGCCTCTGCTACTGCCTGCTCGTCATCGACCACCATACATATTACATATGTTGGGTGCGGTTCCTTAAGTCCAAAAACGACGCAGGCTCTGAGCTAGAAGCCATCTAGTTGGAAATCCAACACTTGCATGCACGCCATCAGTCCCATTCAAGCGCACTCGCACCGGACCTCAAGTTCGACTCGGACTCTAGCATGCTCGGCAAAGCCGAACGCCCATGGCGCACCATCTGGGACAATGCTTCTGCATTGCTCCACAGCGTGGCCGTCCCCAATTCCGTGTGGTCGTGCGCTGTCAGCTCCGTTGTGTACCTCCGCAACGCACTTACAACCGCTTAGTCGGTTTCACCGGTGGCATTCCCCTCACTCTCCTTCTGTCGTCCGTGCCAGTCGCATCCAAGTTCCGCGCTTTCGGGTGCGCCGTCTTCGCCAAGTTCCTGACAAGTTGCGTCGGAAACTCGGCGAAAAAGGGTTTCGTGGCGACCCGAAAATGTACCCACTTATGTACTACGACTAGTACAAATCAACCATCGCTTTCAAAACCCCCTCCTCTCAGGGGCGGCGCCACACACCGCGCCCCACCGAACGTCCGGACGTTCACGTCCGCCGCCAACATCCTCCAAATCCGGGCCCCATCTTGCCTGGTCGTGTGCCCCCAACACACGCAACCTACTCGAAAACACAATATAACCCAACACAACTCCAAACCACTATACGAATTCCAACCGGTCACAATGTCCTCGTCCTTTGACCTCCTCCCCACTTACAGACAGGTGCTCCTGCGGGACAACCCGGCGCATGCGACTTATGTGGACCTCTCCAACCCCAAGACTCGCCTCGTGCGACACCCGCTCGCACCCTTCCTCACGGTGCCTCAGCCACCCCCGGAAAAGCACAACTTAGGCAGTGCTTTGGACCCCTCCCCCGGTCGAGGACTCCAGACCCCTCTCGTCCTGGCGCCCCCCCGGTCAACTACAGTCCTCGGGCCGGCCGACGACCTCCCTTTCCGTATGATCGACTCATACCTCCTTACATGCCAGTACTCCACCTCGCCAGATTCTGACTCCATTGTATGTTCCTCCCGGACTCAACCCACCCTCCCGATACGGTGACCTCGGCCTGCTCGGTTGCCCGTCGCTAGCTCCTCGAAAGCATCAACCGGATCACCGACCTCCCTCTCCGCGTAAATAAATCGATAAACCGCGACCTAGCCCACCACTTGCGATGGACGGCGCGAGCCACCCGTACTCCCCACCCGTCAGCACGTCCGTGTCACGACGCCACCCCCTTGTTAGACGACCTCGCATCGGGCTTTCAGGACATACGACTAGACATTCCTACCTCATGTGTCGCGATCGGTTTTTTGTACCATCTCACTTCACAACCGCGTGAACTCCGCTCGCCCGGTCCGACACCGCCCACCGCAGCGCTCTCTTCCCCCATGCTCACAAAACTAAAATAGCATAAAGTCCAGTTCCTCCGAGCAGCTTCGATCCCTTCAATCTCAGGACAACGGATTAAACTTCGCTCCCCCATGTTCACTGATATATCCGGCCGAGAAGCGGTCGCCCTCCTACAAGACCTCTTCACCTCGCACATGTCGACCGAGCTCGTCCCCACAGGTACCACCCAGACGACCCCACCCCCCTGCCAAGTGGAAAACATGCTTGAATCGATCCAATTATTCCTTCAATTCGCGGACGCGATCCAGCCAGTGGATGACCCCACTCCGATCGAGAGCGACCCCTCCTCTCTGTGGGTAAATATTTTCCACCTGCCCAATAACCCCGTCTTTTCACAATCAAGCCCAGTTTCACTGAACCTATTTCCTACTTCACTTCACGAACCTTTACCCCCGAGCCCCCATCTTCACAAAATCACCATCACACCCCCACCCCGGTCACTGGACACGTCCCAGGCGCCTCATGGGCTATCACATGCCTCACCACAGTCCTCATCCTTTCCCGCCAGACCTTCTCCCTACCCAGCACCAACGATGACGGCGTCATTCCAAACACACACTGGCTATATACGCTGCTTCACCAGACCGCTAAAGAACTCACAGCCCACCACACACCCTCCACTTCCCCCCCCCCACACCCCCCTCCACCTCACGCACTACACGTCCCTCCAAAAATTCCCGGACGGCTCCTACTTCCGCTCCCACCCCTCCCACTCCCCCATCATCAACACCACTATAAAAGTTTCCCTCACTACAGAAATGAACTACATCCTCGTCATCTCCATCAACGGCACAGCCACAATCCCCCTCCGACACACTTTCATCCACATAGGCGCACACACCCAATCCTCATGCACACTCACCATCAACCCCCACCACTACTCCGCCTTTGGACGAGCCCGCCTAACAGACCCCGCTTTCACCACTACCACCTCTCCTCATCCACTCACTCACACAAAACACAACATCCTATACCGCAACTCCCCCACCCTCCTTCTCCAATGGGCTCATCACCTGCAAAACTGCAACATCTCCAACCGTTGGCAAGTCGAGACGTCCGACTTATCGATGATGGAAGACGACGACGACGCCCCCCTCGACCTCACCTCCCTTCCAGACATCCAACTCTGTTCCACCACCCCCGCCCCCGTCCCTACCCAATCCTACACCCTTCACCACTCCCAAATTACCCAACCCGCCCCTCCCTCCTCCCATACCTCATCTGCTCCCATACCTCATCTGCTCCCCCCTCCACCCCAACCCCACCCCCACCCTCCTCCCCACCATCACCGAAGACTCCACCGTAAGGCTTGGGATCAGCCATCGATATGCATCGTCGATAGTATCATCATCACCCGCTGATGGTGCCATCGATGTGATAGGTTGCGACATTGATATCGACGCGATGGCAGTAGGGCTAGTATCAATGTCATCAATTATCAAAACAATTGGAAAATATTGATTATCTAAGCCCGATGTATCGATTATCGTCCTAAATATCGATACATCGGCAATAATATTGGCTGAAATTGCTATCTATGTCAACATCACAAACTATCAACCTCATCAACATCGACAATCCAAGATATCAATACTATCAACATCGACGTTTCAAAATATCATTACCATCAACATCGACATAATTCACTTGATCCCTAGCCTTACTCCACCGACCCCATGGACTCCTCTTCCTTCCCTCTCCCTCACCCCACCCCACACCCTCTCCGCCGCTCTTCCTCCTTCTCCACCCGCTCACTCCCTCCTTCCCCCGCCTCACCTGCCCTCCTCCCCCCTACACCTCCCCACCTCCCCCACGCCCGACCACGTGGACTCTCCCCCCCCCCCCCACAACCGCCCTCCCACATACCCCTCCCTCAAACCCGCACCCCCGGCTGGCATCTCCAAGCCCTCCCGCCCCTCCCGCAAGAAAACCTCTCCTCCCCCCCCCCCCCCCCG
>JAPMLY010001586.1:0-97500 GCA_026401115.1 Tetraselmis chui
AGGGTTGGTGGGTGGGGAGGGGGAGGGTGTGTGTGGGGGGAGAGGGATGGGGAGCAGCGGAGCTGTTATGGGAGGGGGCGGGGTTGGGGGGAGGGAGGGGGGAGGAGGAGGAGTCCATGGGTTCGGTGGAGGTCTCTGGGATGGTTGGGAGGGGGGCGAAGGGGGTGGTGGTGTGGGGGATGGGGGGGGGTGCGGGGGAGGAGTGTGTGGGGGTGGAGTGGTGAGGGGGGGGAGTGGTTTGGGTGGAGTGGGGGAGTAGGGAGGAGCGTGATTGTGGAGGGGTGAGGGCATGTGAGGTGGAGGAGAGCTGAATGTCAGGGAGGGAGGTGAGGTCGAGGGGGGTGTCATCCTCTGCGTCCAGCATGGAGATGTCCGATGTTTCGGCTCGCCAGCGATTGGAGACGTCCATTGAGAGGAGGTGGTGAGCCCACTGGAGGAGGAGGGTGGGGGAGTTGCGGAAGAGGACGTTCTGTTTCGTGAGAGTGAGTGGTGGGGGGGAAGGGGAAGCTGTGAAGGCGGGGTCGGAGAGGCGGGCGCGGCCGAAGGTGGAGTAGTGGTGGGGGTTGATGGTGAGTGTGCAGGAGGATTGGGTGAGAGTGCCTCTGTGGATGAAGGTGTGGCGGAGGGGGATAGTGGCTGTGCCGTTGGTGGAGATGAGAATGCAGTACATTTCTGTGGTGAGTGAAATATGGATGCTGGTGTTGATGGTGGGTGAGGGAGAAGGGTGAGAGCGGAAGTAGGAGCCGTCCGGGAATTTTTGGAGGGAGGTGTGTTGGGTGATGTCGAGAGGGGTGTGAGGGGTGGAGGGGGGGGTGGTGTGGTGTGCTGAGAAATATTGTGCTGTTTGGTGAAGTAGTGTGTATAGCCAGTGTGTGCGGGGAATAACACCGTCAGCGTTAGGGCAGGGCAGGGAGAGGGTTTGTCGGGATTGGACGAGGACTGTGGTGAGGCAGGTGTGCGCCCATGAGGAGCCCGGGACGTGACCAGTAACGTGGGGGGGGTGTGATAGTAATTTTGTGAAGATGGGGGCTGGGGGGTACTGGTTCGTGAAGGGAGGTAGGAAATAAGTTCAGTGGTACATGGCCTGATTGTGAGAATATGGGGTTATTGGGCAGGTGGAGGATATTTACCCACAGGGAAGAGGGGTCGCTTTCGATGTGGGTGGGGTCGTCCACTGGCTGGATCGCATCCGCGAATTGGAGGAGGAACTGAACCGACTCAGGTAGGTCTTCCATATGGCGGATAGGTGTTGTCGAGGGTGAGACGCCGGCGGGGACGAGCTCGGTCGAGAGATGTGATGTGAAGAGGTCATGTATAAGGGCGATGGCTTCTCGGCCGGATATGTCAGTGAACATGGGGGAGCGAAGTTTGATCCGGTGAGCTGTGGTTGGGGGAGGCGAAGCTGCGCGTAGGAACAGGACTTGTTGCTGTTTCAGTGTTGCGAGGAGAGGGGAAGGGAGGGAGGCGTTGGGTGGTGTCGGACCGGTCGAGAGGAGTTCACGCTGCTGTGAAGTGAGCTGAAGGAGAAAACCTGTCGCGATGCGGGAGGTGGGGATGTCGAGTCTGACGTCCTGAAAACCGGAAGTAAGTTCAGGTGGCAGGGGGGGTGGCATCGTGACATGGGCGGGAGGAGGGGTGAGGGGTTCTGGTGTTTCGCGCCGTCCAGCGCGAGAGGTGGGCGAGTTCCCGGCCAATCGAGTTCCTCGTCCGGAGAGGGAGGTCTGTGATCCGGTTGATGCACTCGAGGAGCCAGCGGCGGGCACCCGAGCACGTCGAGGTGACAGCATCAATGGGTTGGGTCGGGTCTGGAAGGAACATACCGTGGAGCCAGAACCTGGCTGTGTGGGGGGAGGTGGTGGAGTACTGTCCCGTGAGGAGGTAGGAGTCGATCATACGGGAAGGGAGGTCGTCGGCCGGCCCGAGGTCTTTAGTTGACCGGGGGGGCGCCAGGACCAGAGGTGTCTGGAGTCCTCGACCGGGGGAGGGATCCAAGGCAGTGCCCAAGTGATATCTGACCGGGGTGTGTTGAGGCACTGTGATGAAAGGCGCGAGAGGGTGGAGTGCCAGGCGGGTCCTGGGGTTGTAGGGGTCTCCGGAGGTCGCATGCGCCGGGCGAGGCCGAAGGAGTACCTGCTTGTAAGTGGGGAGGAGATCAGGTGACGAGGACATGGTGGTCGAGTGGGGTTCGATCAGTGGTGTTGAGTTTTGTAGGATTGTATTCGGGTTTCGAGTAGGGTGCGTGTGTTGGCGGCACACGACCAGGCCAAATGGGACATGGGTTTGGAGGATGTAGGCGGCGGACGGTAACGTCCGGACGCTCGGTGGGGCGTATTGTGGTGCGCCGTTCCCGGGGGGGGGAAGGTTTTTGTAAACGATGGTTGTTTTTGGCACGTCGTAGTACTGGAGTGGGTACATTTTCGGATTTCAAAGTGGGTGGCGCAAGAGCTGTCGAGGAGATGAATTTCAAAACTCTGGAAGCTGCGCCTTGCTGTGTGTACCGTCTGGTGTCGCTACGGATCCACTGACCTGGGTGAGCTAGGCTCGGTTGGGGAGAGGTGGACGGTGCCTGTTGTTCAACGGGCCCTATGTCCACCAGTCTGTCGCTCAACGGGAGGCCAGGCCCGGAGCGAAGACGGTCGGTATAGCTCATTCAAACTGCCGACCCATCCCCGGTATGTGGTTTAGTAGTACTTTAGTAGTACTGTGGATCTTTTTACTGTCTTTAGTGACGGTAGGATGAGAGTACCAATAACATTCTATCATTAAGTCAATAACATGCTACTACACATTCACAATGGGACATGACTTACCTCTGCCTTGATCACGATGGGGACAGAGACATCCCCAACTTGAATGTTTTCACCAATAGCCAAGTCTTGTCTGTACTCACCTTTATGCCGACATCTGAGGTGCTTGATAAGATTTGAGGTCCCTCCGCTGTACTTGAGCTTGAATTCCTTTGGACACAACTTACATACGACACACTTGACACCATTGGGGAACTTCTTTGGCTTCTGGACATGATTCTAGCATTGAACATTGTAGATCTTCTTCTTCGGCGGCGCCAAGTCGTCATCCACGATGACCTCTTCATCGCCTTCGTTATCTTCTTCGATGCCTTCTTCAACCTCGTTTGATGTTACAGTGGCTTTAGCTTGCAGCCGGTTCTTCCTCTTCATGCTTATCCGTTTCGCCTCTCGTTTTCGTGCCTCCTGCAGAAACACAATGCACCCATCAAAAGTTAGTAATGGAAACATGAAATTGTAGCGAAAGAACAGAAAAGAACACAAAGAACAGAAAAGCATCACAGAACAGCGATAACATAGTGTCGACAAGCTCAACTGCAACGCTATTACTATGGCTTCGATAGAGCACATAAATAGAGACGTAAATGTGCGGGCGGAGGCGGGGAGGGGGTGCCATGCGGCGCTACCGAACAGCACAGTGCAACAATATGCTTAACGACAAAGTAAGCTTTTATGTGGGAAAGCAAAGAACAGAAAAGCATCACAGAATAGCGATAACATAGTGTCGACAAGCTCAACTGCAACGCTATTACTATGGCTTCGATAGAGCACATAAACATAGACGTAAATGTGCGGGCGGAGGCGGGGAGGGGGCGCCATTCGGCGCTACCGAACAGCACAGTGCAACAATATGCTTAACGGCAAAGTAAGCTTTTATGTGGGAAAGCAAAGAACAGAAAAGCATCACAGAACAACGATAAAATATTGAAATTGAAGTTGAAATTGTTTACAACAATACCAGTAAAAACCGGCTGCTGTCTCTGGGCCCCCCCTTTTGCTATGCTCAACCTGTAGTTGGACTTCTAAGCGTGAGGTAGACCGTGAACCACTAATCCCAACCTCTCCAATGGCAGTAACGATACCGTCTAAAACATACCCGTATCCAGGTATTTATAATTTTCTGATCTATACGTATTTTCTTTTTGGATACTGTATGAAAAATAAAATGTCGCTAGTCTCCACGTTACGCGGCCTGCTCCAGCCGCTGCGGGGTCGCTGATCAGCAAGGCTGTCCAGTTGGAGCTGGGCGAGGCGAACCTGCCTGACCTCGGCTCCCGTGCGACTCCGTTCGTGCCGGAGCTTGGGGGGAAAGGCAGGTGAAAAACCCCCCTCGCATAGGTCGTCGTCGGTCCCGCCCCGATCTGTGCTCCACCCCGCCCGAGGTATTAGCCGCTCCTCTCGACGCAGCTCGCCACCTAGCCGAGTCTTCTCTCCTCCTTCGGGGGCTGAGAAGAGAGAATAACTAGGCTGCATACGGTGTCCGGCTGGCTCTCCTGCCCCCGAGCCAGATTTTCTCATGTCCCCTGTCCTTTTCCCGTCTGTTTCCAACACCTATCTGATCGCGCTGTGGCCGTCCGTACCCTCCCCCGGTGGTTTACGTTGTTAGGGGGTCGCCTTTACGAGCAGTTTGCCGTTACGATAACCCTAGGCACACTGCCTGAGGCAGCCTATCGATAACCGGGTACCGACTAGGGAAGGGGTTGGAAGAACACAGGGATCGAGTCGCCGGTCCTCAAAAGATGGTGGGTACGGGAATTTTTCCAAAAACCCCCCGTAACGGCTGGCACGGCTATGGGGTTACCAGCGCCCACCGCGTGGAGGTAGAGGTAGGTGCCGACGGGCCTGCGAGCGCACCCCTCTCCGGGGCCGCCGCCGCTGCGCCGCCGGCGGGCGCCGCGATAAAATAGTGTCGACAAGCTCAACTGCAACGCTATTAATATGGCTTCGATAGAGCAAATAAACAGACATAAATGTGTGGGCGGAAGCGGGGAGGGGGCGCCATGCGGCGCTACCGATCATCACAACGCAGCTAACTCGGGGGTGAGGGCAGAGCGGAGGGGGGGGGGACTCTTGCTTACCTCTTCAACTTTCTCTTGCTCGTTGGGGAAATCTTCCAGCAGGGTGGACCAATTGGCTTGACGCCTTACGTTGAACTCGGTTTCTGAAGTGGCGGCTTCCTCCGGCAGTCCTTCCCACATAACTTTATACGTCAACATTCCACACCTTTTTCCTTGGCTTACATTTTTCTTAACTACATACTGCCCTTTATTACTATACGGATCTGCACCTGTTTTTGACTGAGGTGTCCTAAACACCCTATCTGAATTCCCAACAAGCTCCTTTTTTGTACGTTGGATAGCCGTCGATGACAAGCTCTTCCATGATCTAGACGGTCTGCTACTTCCCGCTTGCCCCGCCATTGTTGCTAACTATGAAAGGATTGGATGTGGACGGGCAGATTATGGTGGATTTCAAGCGCGTACGCACCGTTTAAATAGCCTTTGGGTGGGCTACAATCGATTCAAGGCTGCGGAATGACAACAATCAGGGCTATTGAACCAATCCTAGACATACACCTCAGCAGATTTGCATTGCCAAATACCTCCCAAAAAAACAGCGTGTCACTTCGGGCAACCACAGAATCGTGAGATACTCGGAATCGTGAGTACTTATTGGGTATCGCGATTCCACATCGTTTTGCGAGGATGAGGTACTCGCGATTACCGCGGATCCATTGAAGTACGATGAATACCGGATCCAACGATTACTTAAAGTAACTGGTACCGGATCCAACGATTACTTACAATAACTGGTACCGGATCCAACGATTACTTACAATAACTGGTACCGGATCCAACGATTACCTGTGATTCTAGGGTTCGGATCCCGCGATTACCTGTGATTCTAGGGTTTGGACCCCGCGATTACCTACTGAACCTAGGGTTCGGATCCCGCGATTACCTGTGATTCTAGGGTTCGGATCCAGCGATTACATGTGATTCTAGGGTCCGGACCCACGAGACCAAGTCCGAACCCGAGTAGTCTCGTGGATTCGCGGCTCCTTAGGATCCGGATCCAGTCCCTGCTCCTTTTTACGTGGGAGATGGGAAGACATTCGCGGACAACCTGCTCGAAGGCAAAGTGTGGTATCGGTTGGACGATGAATTACTAGCGTGGCGCGCCGAGCGCTTTACACACGCTCTACTCTTTTTAACGTGGGAGTTGGTAGGACTAGCGTGGCGCCGAGCGCTTTACACACGCTCTCGTGCAGTGTAACTTGGTGGAGGGCCCATCATATAGCCGTAGTAGCAGCGACGATAAAAGTGATGAAAAAATCTGTCGCACAACAATTCGACGAGCGGTAGCGCATGACTCGCACCCGTTTTTGCTTAGAGGTCAAGGTAGAGGTTTAGGGACTAGGGAGAGGAAAGAACAAGCGATCATGGGCGAGTGAATGACATTCGAGAAATTAAGGAGAGTAGTACAATGCCAATGCGAATGGCTCGACGATATATATTTTTCATTGGAGCAAACCAAGTTGCAAATGGAAGCCCCCCCTCCAAGTAGATGTAAATTTCAGCTTAATTTAGGCCTACCGGTTGATGTACGCCTACCGTCAAGTCCGCCGTCCGACGTCATCCATGCCCTCGTGCAGCCAACCTGAGTTTTTAGGATTTCAAAATATGCCACATTCGCGCGGGGCTGGCATCCCCTCGACATGTGGAACCCGCACAATCGTTTGGCCAATACGCACGACAATTATCGCTCTAGATATGTTATATTCACGGCGTTGCCCGTATTATGCCGCATTGTGGCATGGAACCGCGTGGGGCGAGTATTGTCTTGTAACAATACATTACAGAACATTGTACAAGTACTCGTTACGAATTTGATCCGTAATCTTCCATCGGAAGGACGTACTTCGTGCCAACGTCGCGACTGGAATTAGCGAGGGTGTTGTTTTGTGCCAATACCTCCCGGTATGTACATGTACACGCATTTAATCTATCTAGCCACATGACGTGCTAATATGATTTCCCGACACATACAAGCCGCGTCGCTAGTGTGATTGAACCGTTGCAAGAGCTCTAGCGCTTGGCACCAAGACCATGCGAGAAAATGTGCAGGCTAGCTAGGCTGGACCTATTTAAGGCTAGTGCAATGTAGGGAGGTAACAAAACCATTAAGTTAACCCCTTTCTTTGTTTACAATATATTATTAACACTAAACATTGAAACATCTTCCATATGTCTCCATTTGCACTTCCACATGCAGAAGTAACCGCACAACATAACAAATTTGTATCAGCATTTAGCTCTAGAACTGCACCACACTGATTTTGGAGCTTTTGATCTTCACACGCGTTCCATGTTGCTTGAGTTGATCGACACTGCTTGTGTGATTCGAGAACATTTCTCTCTCTATTGAACATGGTAATTACGTTGTCGTCGTACCGCGAGTTGGAGGCTCGAAAGCCTCCAACATCAAACTCGTGTTAGAACGCGAACCCCATACAGTTAAAACTTGGTTTCCTCCCGGTTTGATTTTGCCTAACGAAGCACATGTCGACTTTGTTGCCGTTCGTGAGTTGTTTGAGGAAGCAAGCCTAACCCTCAACGCCGAGGGTTTACGATGTTGAGTGGTAACCCCATTCGAGTGCCGTTACATGTTGGCGAGCACCTGCTCGTTCTCATCTTTTCGGCATCTAATCTTGTCCCGTACGTGACTGCTAATTTTCGTACGCCGGCTAAGGTTGAGCAAGCCGATACGGCTTAGTGGACTGTTCATTTTGATGGTACTTCCACCATTCCGACTTCTGTCGACATTGACGGATTTTCGCTTACGCCGACTAAAATTGGGCTTGTCAGAGAGACTTAACGTAAGAAGTAAAAGTTGCTTTATTTTTGCTACGTGGCTCAGTGGGAAATCTTTTCGAGGCGCTGTGGTTTCTCGGTATCTTTTCCTCCACTAGTACACGCCGTTACCAATACAGCTTTTTTTCCTCTCCCGTTTCAATGCTGCCAGCTATGGTCATGTCTAGCGGATGTTGATCAAAGGCTACATTAATGAGTTGTGTGCTTAGACATTCACTGTTTTACGCATAGAAGTTCCGGCACCTAAGACCATTTTTTTAGCACGAGCGTAACGCTAAATGAGACGCAGCGTAAGGTCGCAATAAACGCCATTAAAATTCTGGACAAGACGCACGTAAGCCGGAGGACTGGTTAGAGATGCAAGCTCAACGATTTCTCATGCTAGGCATCAATCCCGACAAGTGCAATGTTGTTGTTTGGGTTACGTCTCAGTTCACCGAATCTCCGGTGCTTTGAATAGGTGGTGGATCAACCGTAAGACTCAAGCAGCTATTCCAGACACGTTAGACTCTTTGGTTACGAAGATTCGTAAAACATCCATGTTGCCCAACATCATAGACGACGCAGTAACGGACATGCTTCTAATTACGTAGGGATCCCATATTTACGCCACCTTAACTCCACAGCTTAATGCCTTTTGAGGAGGTCCCACCAACAATTTTCAGACGTTTTCCAGTGCGTCATCTGCATCAAAGGTCAAAGATCAAAGGTCAAGTCTCATCGTTCCCAACAAAAGGACTACAACATGCCGCGTATGGAGCTCCCAAATTTCATGAATAACCTCGTGACCGACTCGCCACATTTGCGTCAAGCAAGTCCATCTATCAATCCTTGAACCGGTCGATGGCTCAGAAAAGCCCACTTGACAACCGAGAGGTCGTGGCTACTAAGCGCTTCGAGCGTGGTGAAGGATTTGTTCGTGAACGTGATGAGGGATCTCGTGGTGGACGTAGTCGACGACGTGGCAATCGATGAAGCCGCTGGCGGACTTCTCGAAATATTGGCCGAATTGATTTCAATTTCGTCGATGGAGCTTTGACGCCCGAATAGCGCAAACGACCCCAAGAGGAGGGACTCTACTTCAAGCGTCACAATAAGGGACGCCGCATTTTCCAATGCCCGGAGCTAATTGGCAAAGCGCCGATCGATGTTCCCAACAAGCATCAATGATGGTGGCGAGACTACTCATCGGACGAACCACATCAGCTTATTTTGCCTTTACTTGTCGTCTAGAGACATTGTTAGCGATAGAGATGCAAGTTTTTTCTTCGGTACCTCCATCGACTGTTTTTGAGCCTTTGCACGCACGATTCAACTTCACCTTGGAAAGTTGTGCTCATGACGAGAGTCTTAATTCACTCGGTGACTTACTTGACTATTCGCCGAGTGACGTTGTCTTGGAGAGAGTCTTGAGTGGCGAGCAAGTGTTCTCCAACCCACATCGGGAGTCTACGGAAAAGATGGCACGTCATTTTGAGAGTTGTCGTCGTACAACTCCGACATCCACGATGTCCATGTTTGTCCTACCTAAGGGGGCTTAGTTCAACGCCATCACTCGACATCGGAAAATGTACCAAAAACTCCATGCTCGGAAACAATTGTAAACTTCCCAGGATTACGGACCCGACTTAGTATGAGGTTGTTGCTCTTGCTCCATGGCTTGCTCAATTGCGGTTTGTCGACGCTGATTGTGATTTTTACGATTCAACCCCGACAACATCTGTTGTGGAACTTCCATGGCTACCTATACCGACACACGAGCCCACAACTTCCATATCTACGTTACGACAACTTTCTTCGGACAATACCGCCCTTTTGACTGACCTCGCCAAAGCTCGCCCGTTGATTCGAACCGAGCTGAACGTGAAAACGCTTGATGGCGGACAACTGCTAACTTCCAGATAAGTCGACTGCGCGGAGCCGCTTGCTTTCGTGTCAAAGGACTTCTTGAGACGCTTCTCTTTACCAACCTTGAAGCATAAGACCAATACGCTAGTTCGACTCGGCACCGGTCAACGTGTGACGTCTTTATTCTACAAATTGCGAGATTACTTTCGAGCTGGCTAGACACGAGTTCAATCGGACATTTTACGTCCTGCGTGATTTACGGGATGTTGATCGGCTGCTCGGTTTACGACCATGGTTGGACGACGAGCAAGCTTTTTACATATGGATGGCAAAACAACGGAGATTCAAAATGAGGATTGTCGTTCTAAGTGTTTACTAATGTCGTCTGGCAAGGGTCAAAAGCTCATGCGCAGGACACACAAAAGCCGGGGGCGTAACGCTGAATTTTACATGATTAACGTCAAGCCATCTGTGGAACAAGCATCGGAATTTCACACAAGAGAAGTTGATAGCAAAACAACGTGAGAACTTGCGGTTGTTACTTGACGATGACTAACCGGAGTTAGTTTCGCCAGTGGATTGGCCGCGTGCAAGTAGACAATGGGATCATCCCATGGAAACAAGTGGCCCGATGAAACATCGGCGTCTTAACATATTGTCACCTGCGGAGCGCGCCGAGCTTAACCGACAATAATACGCAGTGGAGGCTGGTTTAATTCGTCCCAACCACAGTGAGTTTGACTCGCCACTCCTTTTTTGCGCGTAAAGCCGATGGCTCTCTTCGCTCGTGCATTAGCTACCGTGGTCTTTACAAGGTTACGTGCAAGAACGCTTATCCACTTCCGCATGTGGATGACCTCATGGATGAGCAGAAGGACGCGAACTTTTATACCCATCTCGACCTCGCCTCTGGCTTCCGGCAAATTCGAGTACGCGACGAAGACATCAAAATGACCGCGTTTCTGTTAGCACAAGCATCCCGTTGCATAGTGCTTATGTACAAGGTAGCTATTTGTCATCCTTGTACTTAGTGTCATGCTATTAGCGGTACTCTATTCCCTATAAGCGGCGGTCGGCCGGCCTTGCCGGTGCCTTCGCCGGTCGCTATCTCTCTCCTTCCCACTTCTCTAGTCACCACAGCCGGCCCCCTTGTGGGGCCGGCACGACCTACGTGTAACTATCCGTTCCCGATTACGACAAGGGTGAGGAACACTTTACCGAGTTAGGGACTGGGGTTGGTGTCATGGAGGCATATGTTGGCGTCCAAGGGGGCGTCGAGTGTGTGTCCATGTTTTCCCGGTGGCACACTCGCCCCACCTAGCTTTCAGTCTCACGTAGCCTTCAGCCTACCGATGCTCTCAAACAGATGTGGTTGTTTAAAACCAACCCGCGAAAATTCGGCCCGTGCGTACGACTTTAATTTGTACTATTATTGTTTTATCCCAAGGCAACGCCGCGACGCTCACCTAACTTAGCGAGCAGCCAACCTTTCCCACGGCGAAGGGGAAGAGTCAACACGAGCAGCGCCCGTCTATGCTTGTGCGTGCCACACGCTCTTAACAACATTGTTGGCTTTGCTTCTTCCTCGCCGGTCGCTCTCATGCGTCTGCTAATTCGCCCGTGGACAGTTTCTTCCCGCTACATATCAGACTAATACATTACGCAGTACATTTGGAACCGCTTCTTATCGGCAACTCGCCGGTAGCGGCACGTTCATATGAGAGCATGTCGCTACACCTACCCGGCACACGCTACAAGCACTACACCTTCGACCAAGATGGAACCTTCCTCGACGCAAGCTAGGACGACGTCAAGACCTCGGCTGCCTTGAGGGGGGGTGTTAGCACAAGCATCCCGTTGCCTAGTGCTTATGTACAAGGTAGCTATTTTTCATCCTTGTAATTAGTGTTATGCTATTAGCGGTACTCTATTCCCTATTAGTGGCAGGCGCCCGGCCTTGCCGGTGCCTTCGCCGGTCGCCATCTCTCTCCTTCTCATTTCTCTAGTCATCACACCCGGCCCTCTTGTGGGGCCAGCACGACCTACGTGTGACTACACGTTCCCGATTCCGACAATGTCAGGCTCCCGACGGTCAGATGGAGTGGGTCGCCATGCCATTTGGCATGTGCAATGCACAAGCTACATTGCAACGGATTATGAACGACAACATGCGCGCCTTTTTACACAAATTCGTGACGGTTTACCGCGACGATGGCAATGTCTACAATCGCACCATGGAAGAGAACCTTGATCACTTGCGTCTTGTGCTTCAACGTTCCAAAGAATAGGGCTTGAAGTTGCGTCCTGAGAAATTCTTCTTCGGTCGTCAAAAGATGGAGTGCTTGGGCTATAGTGTGTCCGCTGGTAAAAATTCCGTTTCGACGAGGAAAGTCGAGGCCGTTGCAGACTCGCATGTGCCTACGACGCATAAGAAGGTTATCAGTTTCGTGCAAATCTGCAGCTTCTACGCCAAGTGCATTCGTCATTTTAGATACCTTACGGCTCCATTGACGGACCTATTGCGAAAGTCCAATCACATAAGGTAACGCTGCCACTAGCATGTTTGGAAACGCGTTACGGCTCATTTCCGCGCTATGTCTTATCCTTCCGGAGGTCCGCACGGACGCGATGTTCACTGTGGCTACAAATGCCTCGACAGTGGGGATTGGAGCACTTATGTTCAAAGATCAAGGAGGCGGAATTCAACCAGTCGCTATATAATACGCGTGAGCTACATTCAGCTGAGCGTGGCGACGCGTGCTCTGCGTACGATTTGGAGGCATAAGCCATATGCGAAGCGAAAAAGCATTGTAGGTGTTACCGTAAAGGTGGCTCTTAGTTCCTCGTCGAAACAAACCGCGACACACTGCGACATTTCCTTGCTTTTGCAGCCAAACAACATGTTGAACAAGCGGCAAGCTCGTTACCAGAAGGATTTGCAACCGTTTGTGGGCACGGTGACATTTGCGCACCGCACGGGAGACCTAAACGAAGCCGGTCTGTGAAGGATACCATACTTCGTACCTAAGGCCCATGTTCCATTGCTTTGGGATGGCGAGGTTCCGTCATGCACCAAATTACGACGGAAGTCCCAGCCGTTGTTAAAGGACGCGCAGCTAAACTCAATGATTGTTAACGCGTTGCGGTTGAGCCTTGAGTTCGTTGATCTCATTCGCGAGGGGTAATCCTTACTCTCAAGACTCGTTTGATGGGGACGAGGGTGAGTGGACGAAAGACAGTCGGATTGAAGCCATAGCTAAGTACATTTGGCATCTCGATCGCCTTTGTGTCTCGCGAAACTTTGAGCTCCGACTGAGATTGGTCTATGAGCAGCACGACAATTCGTCATCTTGTCACATAGGAGTTGCTATCATTCTTGCTAAAGCGCTCGACAAATTATGGTGGAAACGGATTCTTCAAGATGTTAAAGATTGTTGTGAGCGCTACGTCATGTGTCGACGAGCAAAGATTCAACCACAGATGGCTGCGACTCTCTATCCTTTAGGTTTTCCACCCAGACCGTGGCACACGGTTGGGCTTGGCTACTTAGCAAACCCACGTGTGAGCAATGGCTTTGACAATATGTTGATTATAGTCGACCATCTGACTCGAATGGCCCATTTTCTGCCGTGTACAAAAACGTAACAACAAAGGAAACTGTCAGCTTGTTTGTATAGGGATTCTACATATTACACGGACTGTCCCGAGTGCGCGTTAGCGATCGCGACCCGAAATTCGTTAGTGGCTTTTGGCAGGCGCTTTGGAGACACCTTGGAACGTGTCTAAACATGTCTTCGTGCCGACACCCGGGGACGGATGGAATAACGGAGCGCGTCCACAACACATTTAGGAAGCTTTTGCGTTGTTTTTGCTACTACGATGGTTCAAACTGGACAGACATGTGGCCTCAAGTGAAATTTTCGTACAACGCCATTCGTGCACTCGGAACTGAGCACACGCCCTTCGAGGCTAATTTTGGCTTTTCGCTAGAAGAGCCATCTGGCATGTTGTTAAACATGCGACCTTCGATTCATCCGGTTTCGCAAGCGCTTTAGAGCGGTTAAAATCGTTACAAGAGCTACATGCTCTTGTACGTTCGGTGTGGCACTTGCACAAGGATGCGATGCAAGCTCCTTCGGAGCCGTT
The DNA here is from genome assembly GCA_026401115.1 of Tetraselmis chui. Classification (NCBI taxonomy): domain Eukaryota; kingdom Viridiplantae; phylum Chlorophyta; class Chlorodendrophyceae; order Chlorodendrales; family Chlorodendraceae; genus Tetraselmis; species Tetraselmis chui. Next base: position 13,676 of record JAPMLY010001586.1, read on the forward strand.
GACAGCCCCACACTTCGTTGAAGGAAACAAGGTGAATGCCGTCACTTAAAGCCACTTCATGGGAAGACAGCCTAACCGTAATCTGCGTGATCGACAGCTTAGACATTTTACAGTCGAGGAGCCGATTGGGAAACACAATTACATATTGAAACTTAAGTGACAATTCTCTTACATCCGATGTTTAACGTCAACAGTCTAAGGCCATGCTCTACTACGGCTTTCTTCGACATGCTGTCCCCTTGACTTCTCCAGAAGGTGACGATGATGAGTTCGAGGTTTTTCACATCTCCGTTATGTGCATCAAGTCGTTACTTGGACGACAAGGCAAATACTTGCTCTTCAGGACGCACTGAAGTGATGCCGACATTCCACCTATCTTGCAGCGGGTGAACGAGGTGCACTATATGACGTCGTTACAAGACACCATGGAGACGCCCCAATGGCACGCGTTCGCCCATGCTTAGGCGTACAACGAGCTCATGCACGCTCACTCACAGCGCATTATTAGTTCCAGGAATTGCTTCAATAAAGGAGCCAATAATACCCTCGCGACATACCTCATTAACACGTCAAGAAGGGGGAGGGTACGAGTGTAACGAGTAGTATCATGCAACAATACAATGAAAAAATGTATATATGTACTCGTTACAAATTTGATCCGTACCATCGGAAGAACGTACTTCGTAGCTGCTTCGCCACTAGAATTAGCAAGAGTGATTATTTGTATTGTACTACCAGTGCCGTCCGGTAGGTAATACGTACATTTAATCTAACTAGCCACATGACCCGCTAGTTTGATTTCCCGAGACATGCGAGCCGCACCGCTAGTCGCTTTCTCGCGAGCCGCGTACGCGACTATATATTTTCATAGATTGATGGACTTTCGGACCTCTCAAAAGTGTGAGATCCGCGAGCTACAACGTTGTCTGGGGTACATGCCCCATGTACATACCGATAGAAGAAGAAAAAAAGCGTTGATCATCGCAAGAACAATTTCAGAAATTATAAGTAGATATTTATCCGTTAATTTCTAAAGAATTCGTTAATTTTTTGCTTGGTGGCCTCCACTGCTTTTTGTTGTATTTCGTTTTTTTTTTTTAGGAATACAAAATGACCCTATTCTATTTTTATATGACAAGGACATCCATGTCTCGCACGTATTGCCATCATGGCAGAGCACGCATCGTGGCATCTCAGTATAGACAACGTACAAAAGTAAAAAAAGAAAACGGAAGGACGCAACGGAGCTTAGCCCGCGGCAACAACTTGACATAAGAAAGTCTCGTACTTTCATGATATTAGTAGATAGCGCAAGATAAATCATTTCCACGGCAATACGAAGGATGACGACGTCCATCGACCACCGGACGCAGTGAGCTGCGCCATTTACTCTCGTCGCGCGTCTTGACCAACGCGGTCAGTCGAATTTGAATTCACATACACCGCTAGTGAACTTGAAGTGCGCATTCTAACCATCATTAAAACCGTGTGCGACTAGTCGAACGCCTGTCTCTTCATCGATCGCCCGGAAGCGCGGCAGGTTGTCCCCATCATGGATTTCATACTTAACCCATCCTTAGTTATGAATCACTAAAGCGGATCTTGCCAAATTTGAACATTCAAATAGATTTTGATTACATTTCAATACAATATATAATGTAATATATAATATATATGTCCTCATGTGGTTGGATCGCCATATGTTGTCGTCGCGCGTCTTGACCACCGCGTTCGGTGGACATGTTGAATTTATAGACACCGCCACTTATCTTGTAGTACGCATTATGACATTTAAAGCGCGTGCGGCCTGTCGAGCGCCCGTCTATTCATCGATTGCGCGGCAGCAGGTAGTCCCCAACTCCCCATCCCGAACTTCATACATTACCCCTTCTTAATTGCGACTCATGGATGACGCTCATACCAAACTTGCAAATTCGAATTGACGCTTAATACTGTTTTATTGATATGTTCTCAAGAAAATTGGATCGTTTTGCGCCACCGTTATTCAACATGAATGGCACTGGCAGCAACGACCGTCACTCAGCACGGGGTGCGACCGGAAGACCTATAACGGTAAGTAAGCTAATTGTTGTACAACAGTCGAACGCTTAATTACATTACGGGACGCGGTTGACGTGGATACTACTGCGATCGTTCGTTGTTAGTTATTTTGATATTTAGAGCAACATTTGCGAGTCGTCAATTCAAATATTTCACTGCCATCGCTACACATGCAAGGCCACTAACCGTTGAAGACGATGCCAGCAACCCTCCGCGGACCGTCGACCGTATGCCATCAGCCCATGCTACCGACTTTGTGGCTACTAGCCGTGTCGACCAAGGGGTTGCCTCGAACGGGCGGCAGCCTCCCGAGGGACGATCGCCTCCAATTGTCACCGCGGCTCCGCAGCCCAGCATGGAGCAATTGCTTCGGATGTTAATCATGTTGTCTATTTATCATAGGTCACGTCACCGAATCTATACAATTTCTAGCACATGTGATAACTTCATCAAATCAGCACCTATAACCAAACACTTCTCATGACATGTTGTTTATGGCTGAAACTTGCTAAAGGGACAGGTTTGGCATAAAAAACGTTAGTACACATGGTGTTTCAGAGTATACAATACGAGGGTGTTCAACGAAATTTCAGACATTTTGTTGCCCTCCAAACCTCAGGTGACGTTTCCATTCATAGCTGCATGGCCGATGACTCAATTTTACAATTTAAATGTTCATTATGAAGCTAATACCATGCACATTCCGACACTAAAAATCTAAATGAAAAAAAAAGTGAATGTCAATGGCCAGATGATGGTTTAAAGTAAAAGGTCGCCGGGTTCCAAAGCTCTAATAATTTAATGTTTCAGTGCTCCAAAAGTAAAGCAAGAGGGGCTGAACTACAACAAAACATGCAAACACCATTGTTGTGCATATTAAAACATGTTTTCATCGCTGTTGAGTCATATCTAACAGTTCGAATCCTACCAAGTGATAAAACAAAAAATCACGCAGGGCCTGCCACGTCTAGCGCCGCAAGTGACCAACTCCACCCGCTACCAACGCTTGAACATTCACCTTCTCCGATTCCACTTGCCCTTTGGCACCCGATGTTGCCTTCCATGCCTTCCGCTCCACCCATGCTTGCACCATCGCCTCATAACGTCGGTTCATTGGTTGCACATCGTTGACGTGGCGGGCAAAGCAATCCGGGTTCTGGGCCCAGATGTAAAGAAACAAGCAGCCCCTCTTCATGCGCTTCTCCATTCCATCCATCCAGCAGTAGTATGGATGTCCCACTGCTCCAAGGTCACATGGCCTTAGCAGGGCTCTTACAATACTCCTTCCAGAAATCTTTATTCGCCATGCTCTCCTTCCTCTCATAAAAAAGCAACGGCTAGCTATAATCATGTTAAAGCAAAGACAACTAAAAATGGTATACGGCTTTACAAAGATTATGCAGCCCATCTGACAATCATCAGTGTGTGCGACTCACGACCACAGTTGGCTGGCTTCCTAGCCACAAACATCCAGCCAAGCATGCAACCATTGCCCCAATACTTCCCCCGTTTGCTCTCGACAGTGAAAAATGGAATGACAGGTTTAAAAAATACCCAACTCACACTTTTTCAGAAAAAGTGTGCAAGTTTTACTATGCCCCGCGGGCATAGCCGCTACGCAATGCGGGGTCGACTTTTCGCCTTGCGTCCAACACCCGTAACTGCCCTCCTACGTTACGCACTCCACCCCCGCTAGCTCCCTCCTCTTTGTCTCCCTTTTATGATAACTCGCTGACTGACTTCCTCGTCGTCGGATAGGACTATTTCTCCAACCTCCACAATAGGAGGATTCCAGCCGCGTCCGCGTCCACGCCCGCGCTCATGCCCACGCCCACGCCTGCGCCCACGCTCATAACCACCTCGAACTACGTCTTTTATGAACTCTTGTTGTTCCTCATCCTTTTCAGAGGATGTGTTTGCATTTGATTCCTCGTCTCTAGGTACATGAGAGCGCGAAGTGCCCGAGTGTGATGGCTTTAAGCGAATTTCCGCCTCGTGGGCGAGGCTCGCGAGCGGCATTTCCTCATCATGCCATGTCTCGTCTGCGGTCAAATTTGCCGCAGCACTACCACCAACGCCCAAACCACCAACCAGAAAACGTTCCTAATAATCATGGGCGTTGTCGAGCTATATAAGTATCAAGACGCGAGAGGGTCTCACCGGCCTGCTCTAGCTCTTCTTCGTGGGCGGTAACGATGTCGCTATCCTCATCGCGCGCTTCCCGCTCCCGACGTACGCGCTTATGTACTGCGCCTAGTACGCGCGGTAGCCGCATCAGCCCCGAAAGTGCCCACAATCCACGTTGGTCTACCATAGGTATGGAAATAGGTGGCTCGTGTGGTGATAGTCGCGCCTTTTGAAAGATAGGTTGCGTTTTTGCGACGCATGTCGGCTGTTTTTTTCAAAAAAAACCGCAAACTGAACGGCTAGTGACTCACCATCAAGGTCACGTTGCGAATAATAAGGGCACCGCCGCCAGATACGCCAATATGTTTAGGTGGGCTCTTTTTCCTGCGACGCCCATGAGTGTCAGGAACGCCCATAATATGAGTTTAACAATAAAAAACAAGCAAGCTGATTTATTATGTTGAGATTTTCTCTAATAGGTTAGAAGACTGGTGACCGAAGCTACAAATAGACATTATATAGGGGGTCGCCCTGAACTCGATGCTACGGGGCGTAGAGAAAGAGAATATGGACATAAAGGCATAGCGGGCAAGCTTGAAGGCGACGCTCGGAAATCAGCGGCACTACATGAACGAGGTTCAAGAGGCCCACAAGTAGCGGCTCACCACAAGGAAGGTGCCACATCAGCCGAGGACCATGCTAAGCAGCTAGCGGAGACTGTCGACTCCCTCAACGAACAACTGGACGATGCTCAAAAGGACATAACGCCGGTTGAAAGAACCCTGAAAGCGTCATCGCGCGTTGCTCGGCGGAGGATCAACTACAACAAGCCGAGTCGTTGGACGCAAGCCACGGACGAAAACAACTTGACTGAGTACTTCACGGAACAGTTTGGCCCAGACTGGCTGAACTTCGACGCCATGGGCGAGGGGGGTGGGGAGGAGCCCGTTGACCCCAGCAAGGCGGCGTACCCTACTAAGGTCGTCGGTGTGTTTTTGTGAAAACACGCCAAGAACTTAGAGATGGACGACATGCTGCGCGGGAGTGTCATGCGCAAGATCGAGGAGGATGTCGTGGAGTGCATCGCCAAGCACTATGACGACATTGTTGCCGACATGTTCATACACGCGGACGCCAACACTCGAGATTACTAGAAGATCCCGAATCCCATGAGCTCTGTTCATAAGGACCAACGGCTGGCCATAGCAAGGCTGCAGTACGGGCCATTCTTCCCCAAGCTTGCCCCCCTTAATGCCATCAACAGTCGGTTATATGGCATGATGACATGCCTACTAGGCCATGACAAAGCAATCCCCAAAGCCACCATGAGTGACCGAAAGCTCTATTAACATCGCACATTCGGTGGTTGGTTGCGAACCAGCGGAACTTCACTATTCCCGGGCCCGGCAACCATGTGCAAGTTCAGCTTCTCGGGGACGCCTGTGGCATCTTCAACAAGAAAAAAGTGCAAGGGACATCCCTCGTCCTAAAGACAATAATTTTGGTGGGGATGCGGAGGTCCATATGGACGAAATTCTGTACAAGTGCGGAGTCAAAAGCGTCGAGAACTTACGTATTTTGGGGTTTTACATGGGGGACGACAAGTACAAGGAAATCGTGGAGAAGCTACCGCAACTTGCCGCAGTGGCTTCGGAGCTAATGTCTGAGGAGGTACTAGAGGTAGATGGCGTGAAGTGCATTTTCAAAGTGACTTTTATAGTTATGTTGGGTGGGTTGTGTGTTTTTTGTCGATTGTATGTGCATTACTAAGTGTATTTTTCACATTTACTGTAAATTCTTCAGTTAAGATAACGTTTTCTTCAGAACGTTAAGATAACGATTCTTCAGAAACGTTAAGATAACGAGTCTTCAGAAACGTGAAGATAACGATTCTTCAGTTAAGATAACGCTTTCTAATAAAAGCCCATGACATTTCATATCAGTTGGTGTGGAAGTCATGCCTTCATGACGCTGTCCTGCCTGTTTGTGCGTTGCCAGTTTTATTTTGCTTTGTTTGTTAATGTGTGTTGTCTGTCGATTTTATGTGCATTATTAAGTGTTTTCCATATATTAGATGCAAATTCATCGTGATGTTTGACCGTCGTGCAGTTGAGATAACACTTTCTAATAAAAGCCCGTGACATTTCATGTTAGTTGTTGGTGGGGAAGACATGCCTTCATGACGTTGTCTTCCCTGTTTGTGCGATGCCCGTTATATTTTGATTTGACAGTTAATGTGTGTTTTCTGTCGATTTTATGTACATTACAAAGTGTATTTAACACGCAACCAACAAAAAAGGTAGGTCGGCCAAATGAATGAAGGCTGACCTCTCAAAATTTCGACATTGTCTAAATAGCTCTAATCCGCCCATAATAAGGGCAAAAAGAAAAAAAGTAGAAGCCATGCACCTTGTGTAACTTGCGTAATTCGGAAAATGTTTTTTGCAAGAATATACGGGGAAATAATGCTGAAACAAAACTTTCGGATGTATGATGATATTCTGATTACACAACACCATTCATGGCATGTCACGGATAATTACGAACTTGCACTAGAGCATCCCTCTTCCTCTTCCGTTTCTTGTTCCTCCTCCTCCTCTTCCTTACTCTTTTTCAGAGCCTCTTCCTCCGCAATCCACTCAGCCCTGAGCTTCTCCTTCAATGCGTCCTCTTCCTCTTGCCTCGTCCACACCGTTTGCCGTTCCATCTTGGTTGAGCACTCCCAAACAGATATGCGGTCCAAGGCTCCACGATGTTGGCGAGCGTTCTTTTCCACCATTATCAAGTGCATATCCCACGCTGAGTTATCCCTCTTGATGCCGCGGCGATCTGGTAAGGAGCGGGGTATGGAAATACGTTTCAGAAATAAGCAATACACCTCCGCTGGCTCAACAAGAGATAGGGGAGAGTAGTAAACTTACACAGGTGGTGCCACTCCCGCATGTCAAGTCGATCACAACCCCCTCATCAGGGGCCGCGTAGTCCAAAACGCGGCGCATGACACTAACCGGCTTTTGGTAAGCCTTTAGGATGTCACCCTCGAACATAAAGGGCTTCGCCACCGGTGGGGATTCAAAACATGTGAGGTAGCGCTCGGGATCAGCGGGACATGGCACAACAAACCTTTCCGCGCCTCCCTCCCCAAGTCTCGCCCAGCAAAACACAATATACTCACAGTTATGGCGCCATGACCGCCCAAGGGCAGGCTTGTTGGTTTGCTTCGTCCACACTAAGAGTTTGAAGCACATGTTGTTTGCTGCAAGCGCCGTAAGAACGTCACCTATTTGCCTAGATGAGACAAAGAAAACCCACCGGGTGTTTTCCAAGGTGCCGATTGCGTCCCTCACCACTTGAATCGCTTGCTCAAACTCTTCGACCCCCCACTTGTCCTCGGGTAGGTCGAACTCAGACGAGATGCGGTCCCCTTTTGACACTCCGTAGTTGGAGTCAGCGATGACGAGGGAAATAGACTTGGAGGTGCTCTTGACGAGAGTAGCGATGTCCTCTTTTTTGTATTTGAAGTCGCCTACGAAAATAATACGACATTTATTGAAACTCCCTTTAGTTCCTCCGCGAAATGTCGCATGACATGCGAATTCTTGTTATGCACGGACAGAGAACATAATTTATATTCATCAAGCCGTGTTAATGGAGTTACCACAAGCGCCCAGACTATTACGGCTTGATAAACGCACTATTTTGATGATATATGCCGTGATTGTTAGTTTTTAGGTAAGCAATCTTATTATGGTCCCGATATGGAAAGCAAATAATGTTGACTATATATTGCCATGCGGCCGTAATTTCAATATCGTATTAGGTATTCTTTTCTAATATCAAAATTGGACCTCACACCTTCCACAATTGCGAACTTCACCCCGACGTCTGTTCTGTCCTCCATTTTAGAAACATCTTTCCAACCCGCTTCTTCCTCCGCCTTATTTTGTCGAAGTTGCTCTCCGTCAAGACGGGCCTTCCATTCACGCAAGTGCCTCTGCCATTTCGCCACATTGTATAAATTTTCCTTGCGGTCCAATGCAGCGTGCCAAGACATGTTGCAATTGTTTTTCACTACGGAAAAAAAAACAATTCCCCCCTCCCCACCCCCTTGACATAGTGAATTTGATTTTTTTTTTTTTTGAAATACGACAACTGACAGTCCGTAATATGATGTTTTGCGCCATGTGGATCACATAATCTTGTGGGGGGGTGCCAAACTTTAAGGTTGTGACCGAACCACCTTTTTTCGTGGTCGGCTGTTATTTTTTGATTTACAGCAAATTCATCATGTTGTTCGATCGTCTTGCAGTTGAGCAGATATGGCTATCTAATAGAAGCTCATGACATTTCATGTTAGTTGGTTTGGAAGTCATGCCTTCCTGACGCGGTCATGCTTGTTTATTGTGCGTTGTCAGGTTCATTTTGTTATGTTTGTTAATGTGTGTTTTGTGTCCATTTATGTGCATTATTAAGAGTTTTCACATATATTATATGCAAACCCATCATGCTATCCGACCGTCGTTCAGTTGAGATAACGCTTTCTAGTAAAAGCCCATAACATTTCATGTTAGTTGGTTTGGAAGTCATGCCTTCATGACGTTGTCCTACTTGTTTGTGCGTTGCATGTTTTATTTTGTATAGTCTGTTAATGTGTGTTTTCTGTCGATTTTACGTGCATTATTACGTGTTTTCACTTTAAATCCGTGGTGAATATGTTTTATTTGTGTTTAACCCTTACAAGCGACCTGAAGTTCTTTATTAACCATAGTCTTGCGCTTAATTAGTGTTGTAGCAGCTTTCCGTGTATCTGTTGTAAGGTATTTAGAGACCTTGCGCATTTTAAATCGTCCGAGTGCTATGACACTGTAGGGTAAAAAACAGTGGACCGCATGGAACCAAGAACGATGGCAGAGCAAATCCAGCTTGCTCACACCCCCTCAGAGGAGAGCGCCGACCAATAGACTTATTGCGCCTCTGGATGTCATGATGGTGGGGCATGCGCATCTTACATCTGTCCGGGATGCGGCAAATCCATCAAACCTGACCACAAGGAGCTCAATATGCTGCAATTACCACTGAAGACCAAACCCGGGCCTAACGACTACGGCGTCGCAGTGAGGACCAAGGTTAACCATTAGCATTTTGGCACCATGCTTCGGCACATGCTTGATCTGCCGATCTTGCACTACGTTTTCGACATTCTAGACTTCCATTTGCGCATCGTTCCTCAGATTTTCACGTGGACGGTGTATCAAAACATTGATGCTGGGCAATTGGAGGAGGTTAGACATGTCGTTATTTGTTGATTATATTTCGTTCATGTTTTTATATCTATATATATCATATATCATGATTATGTTAATTGTATTGACCTAATTTGTCTTTGGTTTGGGCTCAGGAGGTGATGAAAACTAAGCTCAACGCTGGGACTCGGCATGGCCAACGGCGCGTAGGGTCCAAGGGCGGGTCATCTCTGTCAGCGGAGTTATGGCTAGGGGAGATCTGATCGCCCATGATGGACGTCCACGAGGAGCTCAGGAACAAGGTGTTCGAGGGCCAAAACATGGCGTTGTGCCAATGGTCGAAGCACATGTGGCGCGCCTTCTCCTATTCAAAACATATGATTGGGAGTGGCTGCGAGGACGAGCAGCCTTCACGTGACGCCCGTGGGGAGAAGGTGAAAATTCATTCTGCGATGTGCATGTTAGCCTTCGTATCCTGATAATCGATGCGATGCGGGCCCCAACATGTGACAGTATACATGCATATCATGCAGTTATATTGTCACGACCTGATCGAGCTGCATGGCTCTCTAGACAAGGTGCATAGGCGATCGACCAAAAAACGCGCTACGTCGCGCTGAAACGCAGTGACATGCATGTGGAAACAAGTCCTCTTCAAAGTGTGGGCTCATCAAGATATAGTTGCTGAGAAGGAACAACCTCATAACTACAGGGCGCCCCGTCAGCTTAGAGATGGTCGCAGCAAGGCATGCGCTGAGAGGAATGCTGCCATGATTTAGGGGTGTAAAGACTACTTGGACAACCTACCGTCAGACCACGATGAAATCCTTCCCCGAGGTATGGTCGCGGAGGAGGCACGGCTGCCCGAGGACGAGATACCGGACACCGAGGAGAGGGACCATGACATGGACTCATCTGATATAGACAGCGACGATGGAGAAGACCCACAAATGACAAAATGACCTAGCTATGCATCATAGCTATGCCGATTACCTTTTTCCAACTTGAGAATAACAAGGCGATTGTATTGCTTCAAATATGATGAGCGCTTATTGCTTCAAAATTTGTCATTATTATCGACTTTGTTCCGTATCTACAATTGTTGCATGTGCGTATGCTACACCCAACTTTGCGCCTCTGCCTTCACATCAAACCGTACATCATTGCTATTAATATATTATGATAAAGAATTATGGTGCATTTCTACAAACATGATGTAGGGCGACGATGCATGCATATATATAATAAATGCTTCGACGGTCCATTTCTATAAAATTGAACCGTGTTATCGATTATTCTATTACACCAGCGCCTACTTTGTAAGATGTTGTTTTATGTACCAGCACCATCGATAGAATGTCTCTGCAACAACTAGTTATGTGAATGATGATCCGTTTCATCCACAAACATTATGGAGTGAGACGATGCAAGATGTATGACTTTATGCACAATGCCCCTTATGCATCATTGGTCCATTCACAATAGGATTGGAATGTGTGATCGGGACTTTATACATTACATGTTACTAATGCCGCCACAACATGTTTACTTGGAAAGGTCATTTGTAACCAGTTTTTCTAATCTGGCGCCGCGGTTAAACAAATTATCTTGTGGCCTAGCCTTGCTGGCCGTTATACGATTGGGGTCTTGTCCATGACGTCTAACTTCTGCTTTGTAGTGTTCTACCTCCGTCTCCCCTCCTAGAGCTTGCATGTGCCGTGCACTTACAGACAATAACGAGGGAGGCTTATTGCGTCGCTGCGTATGCACCCGCGATGGTGAAACGCCAATTGGCATCTACCCATGATCTGCCGGGGCGACATGCCGACATGTTGCACGGTATCTTCCCCATCAAGAGACGCGCCCACCATATATGACCCGCCTCCGTCAATCTGCATCGGCTCCTTTCCCGGGCCGCCCGCTAATACCTATGCTGCAGGTTCTGCCCCCATCGACCCCATCACTATGCCACCCTCTCCCTTAAATTCACATGGAGAATCGCATGAGGAGATGCCCGCATCCTCCGCAGGCCGCTCCGCTGCGTTAGACCCCCCCCCCCCGGCCTTCCAAGCCACCGGCGTAGCACTTACTTCCTCCCCGATTCCTCTTACCCTTTGCTTGCGGGCAAGTGCCCACTCCTCACGCGCAGCAACACCTCTGGCGCCGTGAATGCCTAGATATCAAAACATAAAAAGGTGATGTGTATTGTTCTCGAAATAATTTCATGGCTAAAAGTTTGGTAAAAATATTATACTAACATAAATTACAATTATAAAACACAAGCATCAAGTGTTTTTTCTGTAATTAATGTTGAGGGGGCCGACTTGCTATATTAAGTGAGCTTAGGGTGATCAAGTTTATAGCCGGCGCGCTCTTGCAGAAAACTGCACCTCGGGGATTACCCAAGATGCAATTACCCTCCTTGATAACTTCCGGAAACATCCTCGTGAAGCACAAGGTTCTTCAACAATTGCTTGACGCATGCGTGCATGAAATAGTATGTCAAATAAAAAACTGTAAAAGCATTAATTAAGCAACCATGTGACTCTTCTCGCTTGATCTCGTCCCATTCGCAACTAGCGTCTTGCGGCATCCAAGGGGCGGGGGTGACTCTTACCTTCCAATCCGAGTAAGGTGCAAGCAGCGCCCATCGACCACCATAGTGCCACGTCTCCTCCGAGGGCAGCGGTTGGTTGTTCGACGCGTAGACCAGCGGGGCGCTCTTGACCACCATTACGGTGGCGGTTGAGAAAATCGCTGACAATATTTTGCTTGGTCGAACTTGACAGAATGTACCTTGTCTCTTGGAGCACCATCGCAATAGCCCCCTTCTTATCCGGCGGGCACTCCTTTGGGTAAGGCAAAAAATTGCGAATACCAACGCATAGCCGATGTGTCATATGATGTTTTGTCGGAATCGGAAACGGGTTATTACACGTAGGTTATGTTGGCCCCAAGGGGGGGCGGCAGTGGTGACTACACAAGTGAGAAGGAGAGAGATGGCGACCGGCGAAGGCACCGGCAGGGCCGGCCCACCGCCACTAATAGCGAATAGAGTACCGCTAATAGCATAACACTAAGTACTATGATGACAAATAGCTACCTTGTACATAAGCAGTAGGCAACGTGATTGTAGTGCTAACACCCCCCCTCAAGGTAGCCGAGGTCTTGACGTCGTCCTAGCTTGCGCCGAGGAAGGTGCCATCTTGATCGAAGGTGTAGTGCTTGTAACGGGTGTCTCAGGCCGGGTAGGTGTAGCGACATGCCCTCCCATGAACGTGCCGCTACCGGCGAGTTGCCGATAAGAAGCGGTTCCAACTGTACAGCGCAATGTACTAGTGTAACATGTAGCGGGAAAACTGTCCACGGGCGAACTAGCCGACGCATGTGAGCGACCGGCGACAAAGAAGCAAAGCAAACAAGGATGTCATGAGCGTGTAGACACGCAAAAGCATGGACGGGCGCTGCTCGTGTTGACTCCCCCCTTACGCCGTGGGAAAGTTGAGCTCCTCGCTAAGTTAGGTGAGCGTTGCGGCGTTGCCTCGGGAAAAAAAATAACAATACTAATTAAAGTACGCACGGGCCGAATTTTCGCGGGTCGGTTTTAAGCAACCACATCCGATTGAGAGCATCGGTAGGCTGAAGGCTAGGTGAGACTGGAAGCTGGGTGAGGCGAGTGTGCCGCCGGGCGCTTTACACACGCTCATCTCCTTTTTACGTGGGAGATGGTAGGACAATCGCGGACGACCTGTTCGAAGGCGAAGCGTGGTGTCGATTGGACCATGAAATACTAGCGTGGCGCCGAGCGCTTTACACACGCTCTATTTTTTTTTACGCGGGAGTAGGTAGGGCTAACGTGGCGCCGAGCGCTTTACAAACGCTCTTCTCTATTGAAATTGAAATTGTCCACAACAATACCGGCAAACTGAACCGGCTGCTGTCTATCGGGCCTCTCTACCTAGCCATTGAGGGTTTGTAAGCATGTTTAGCCCCGGTGTCTTCCACCAGTACACCTATCGACACATTTAGCGTCACTGTGTGTCGACGTTCCTCGGGAGCTAAAAAACTGTATGCAATCGCAGCAATTGCCAAAGCCCCCCGCCTAACCATTAACAGCGTAAAAAACTGTAATCAAGAAAAAACAGATCTAAAAAATAAATCCACTTGTCGAGAAATGTAAAACTAAGCTGTTGCTCGACCTTCACGATGCTCGGCCCGCTCCCACCGAATCGGGGTGCCGACCGGCCGAGGCTGGTCGGCGTTTGGGAGGGACGTCGGGCCAGCCTAATCTAGCTCCCGCGTGACTTTGGTCTTGCCGAAGATAGAAGGGGAAGGGCTGGCCAAAAACCCCTCCTCGCGTGGTCGCTCGTCGATCCCGCCGCCGCATCCCGTAAGCCCCGCCAAGGTCGTTGTCGCGTCCACCGACGCGACGGTCCTCCTTGTCGAGGTCCCCCGTCACCTCAAGGGCAAGTGGGGGGGACTGAGACACACAGACATAGAAAAAAAGGGGCGCTCCTGCCTCCGCGCCTGAATTTTCACCGCTCATTTCCCCGGTTTTTCTCTGTCTAGTACCCGGGTACCTGTCAGGTAGTCCGGCATGAGTCCATACCCTCCCCCCTCTGATCGCGCGTCCACCTAGCAGACTTTGTTGAGGTTGGAGCCTCCGCGCTCACCCGGCCCCCCGCAAGGGTCTCGTCTATCCGGGTAGTGGGTGTCGAAGAGGGGGGGGGGGGGGGGGGGGGGGGGTGTCAGGTCACTGTAGCCGGATCCGTCGGGCCTCGGGTGCACGGAAATTAGTCAAAAACCCTCCGTACGGGGTTTTCCGGGGGCGCCGACCCGGAGGGTCGTCGTCGCCAGATCTTGTCGCTCCTTCCGTCGCGACTAGCCTCCTTGCCGCCCGAGCTTACTCCTCCCCCCGGGAGATGTAACTTGTCGGCGTGGCGGCTCGCTAGTGAGCGCCCTACCCCGGTGCTACTCCCCAACTAGCTCCACGCCGGGTACGGACATTAGTTTAGTTTCCAAAAAGCCCTCCGTATAGGGCTTTCCGGAGGCGGCTGCCTCACATAGCCGCTCCTCCGCCTGCGACCGGCCACCGGCATGTCCCATGTCTTGCCTCACCCCCTGGGAAGTTTCGACTGGCACATGGCTGGTCGACGGCTAGCGAGCGCCCTTTTCTTACGCTGCTTCCGGGCTGGCCACCACCAGCTCCAACACCCGCCTCCCTCCGCAGATCCGGCCGTACCCTCCTCGCCATCAAACGCTCATGTTGTACAAGCCCCACCCCTTCGAAGTAGGAATGTACCCAATAGTATCTGACCGTGAAAAAACATATCGGACGGGCCAAGCGGGAGATATTGGTGCCGGTATCGCACATAAATTATTTCTTCAAAAGCCCTATGTACATGGCTTTCCCGACAGGTGCTGATCCCGCGGATCGAGCTGTCGGCCCTCTTAGCCCCCTACCGTGCCATGCCTGGCACGGCTACGGGGTTTCCAGCGCCCACCACGGGGAGGTGAGGGGATGCCGACGGGCCTGCGAGCGCACCCCCCTCCGGGGCCGCCGCCGCTGCGCCGCCGACTGGCGCCGCTCTTCTCTAGTGTAACTTGGTGGAGGGCCCATAACATGTCGGCATCGGCATCGGGAACGGGTAGTTACACGTTGGTCGTGCCGGCCCCTCATAGGGGCCGGTTGTGGTGACTAGACAAGTGAGAAGGAGAGAGATGGCGGCTGGCGAAGGCACCGGCAGGGCCGGCCGACCGCCACTAATAGGGAATAGAGTACCGCTAATAATATAACATTAAGTACTAGGATGACAAATAGCTACCTTGTACACAAGCACTAGGCAACGGGATGCTAGTGCTAACATGTTCACGTGATGCATATTACAGGTATGAATGGCATTGCTACCATACAACAATAAAGATGGGCGGGAAAACTTAAATGATGTCCTTGAACCCCCCCTTGAAATTGAAATTGAAATTGAAATTGTTTACAACATGTGCCAGCAAATTGGACCGACTATTGTCTATCGGGCCTCTCTACTTCGCCATTCAGGACTTATAAGCAAAATGGGCCCGGGTCTCTTCGACCAGGTACACCTATCGACACACCTAGCTTTAGTGTGTGTCGACGTTCCTCGGGAGTTAAAAACTGTAAGCAACCGCAGCAATTGCCCCAGTCCCCCCGCCTAAGCAGTAACAACGTAGTAACTTTGTAATCAAGAAAAACAGATCTAAAAATTAAATCCACTTGTCGAGAAATGCAAAACTAAACTGCTCCTCGACCTTCACGATGCACGGCCCGCTCCCACCGAACCGGGGTGCCGACCAGCCTAGGCCGGTCGGCGTTCGGGAGGGACGACGGGCCAGCCTAATCTAGCTCCCGCGTGACTTTGGTCTTGCCGAAGGTAGGAGGGGAAAGGCTGGCCAAAAACCCCTCCTCGTGCGGTCGCTCGTCGATCCCGCCGCTCCATCCCGTAAGCCCCGCCCCAAGGTCTTGCCGCGTCCACCGACGCGACGGTCCTCCTTGTTGAGGTCCCCCGTCACCTCGAGGACAGGTTGGGGGGACCCAGACACACAAACATAGAAAAATTGGGCGCTCTTGCCTCCGCGCCTGAATTTACAACGCTCATTTCCTCGGTTTTTTCTATTTCTGGTACCCGGGTACCTGTCGGTTATTCCGGCATGTGGCCGTACCCTCCCCCCTCTGATCGCGCGTCCACCGAGCAGCCTTTGCTTGAGCGGGGGCCTCCGCGCTCACCCGGGCCCACGCTCAAGGAATCCTAGGATTGTGTAGTTTTGTCGGGGCAGTGGGTGTTGAAGAGGGGCGGGGGGGGGGGGGGGTGGGGGGGGGGGCAGGTCACCGTAGCCGGATCCGGCGGGCCGTGGGCGCCCGGAAATTATACAAAACCTCCGTGCCGGGTTTTCCTCCCGTCGTGTCGCTCCTCCCGTCGCGACCGTCCTCCTTGCCGCCCAAGCTATCTCCTCCCCCCGCGAGATGAAGCTTGTCGACGTAGCGGCTCGCTAGTGAGCGCCCTACCATGGTGCTGCTCCCCAACTAGCTCGACGCCGGGTACGGACATTATTGTAATTTCCGAAAAAGCCCTCCGTACAGGGCTATCCGGCGGCGGCTGATCCTGAGGATCGCCGCCGCCTCACATAGCCGCTCCTCCGTCTGCGACGGGCCACCGGCATGTGCCCTGTCTTGCCTAACCCCTTGGAGGTTTCGACTAGAACATGGCTTGTCGACGGCTAGCGAGCGCCCTTTCCTGGCGCTGCTTCCCGGCTGGCCACCACCAGCTCCAACACCCGCCTCCCACCGCTAATCCGGCCGTACCCTCCTCGCCATCAAACGCTCATGTAGTACATGCCCCACCCCTCAAAGTAAGATTGTATTCAGGAGTATCGGTATGTGAAAAACCATATCGGACGGGCCAAGCGGGAGATCTTGGTGCCACACGCAACAGATGGGCCACTAGAGAGGACCTACTCACAGCACTCCGCAACACATTTCACACCTAGATAGAACTCCATTCAAACCCCCTTCACAAATTACTCCACTCTCACACCTACCACTCACTATACCCCGAAGACATAGTCTTCTCATCCAGCGGAAGTAACGCCCCACATACCAGGCACTGTTGTAAGTAATACCGTATACGTATTAGTTGCAAATAGCTATTGTAAGCTACTCTAGATATGATTAGTACATGTCTAGATCGGACATACCGATAAACTGTTTGACTCGGTACGAAGTTGTCGCTAGGCTACAGCTCTCTCACTTTTGTTGTCCCGAAACCACGCATGTAGGCTGGTTGTCGATGTGACTGTCCCGTTTGCGGGACTGTGACTGTAACTACGTTTGCGTGAGTTATCTTCCACACTAACTGTGTTTGCATGGTTTAATAGGTTATGGGCCCCCGCCTCACGTCACTCACGCGCGACAACCTGGTTCGGCGAGCCGCGATCGACAGCTCTCCCGCATAAGGCAAGTTTATATAGACACCTAATACTTTCACCTTGTAGTCGGCGGTATCGCGAGTATGAACTGCGATTCAAAACCCGCCACCACCCCCCTTAAGTCAGCTACTCGACGGCGATAGCTAGCCACCCACACCGACGCTTGCGCGAAGCCATCCCGCCCCCTCCTCAACATGTCCGCTGATATTTGGGGACCGGTCGATGTCCCCTCCCCACATGACCTCCGCTACTGCTTGCTCGTCATCGACCACCACACCAACTACATGTGGGTGCGGTTCCTTAAGTCTAAAGACGACGCATGTTCGGAGTTGGAAACCATCCTCTAGGACATCAAACACTTGCATGCCCGCCATCACTCCCATTCGGGCGCGTTCGCACCGGTCCTCAAGTTTGACTCCGACTCTGTGTTTGAAGCAGCTGTCACTCGCCGGATGTGCGCACATCTCGGCGTCGGGGTCCAGTTCTCTGCCCCATACGCCCACCACCTGCTCGGCAAAGCCGAACGTCCTTGGCGCACTATCCGGGACAATGCATCGGCGATGCTCCACAACATGGCCGTTCCCAACTCCATGTGGCCGTGCGCTGTCAGCACTGTTGTGTACCTTCGCAACCGCACGTATAGTCGCTCGGTCGGACCCCATGGGGGCGTCCCCCTCACACTTCTTACGTCGTCGGTGCCCGACGCCTCCAAGTTCCGCGACTTCGGCTGCGCCGTTTTCGTCAAGGTCCCCGACAAACAACGTCGGGAACTCAGTGAAAAAGCGTTTCGCGGCGTCCAGGTGGGCTACCCCCTTGACGCACCCGGGTACCGTGTCTACAACCCGGAAACGCGTCGCATCACCACTTCCGTTCATGTTGTCTTTCAGGAAGACACCCCAGGCTTCGACACACAACCCTCCGTCGACTCGGTCATCACCGACTCTTCGGCAGACGTACCCGCAGCCTCACCCCTATCCCACCCCATTGACCTCACATTACCCACACCCCTACCCCCCCCCCCCGGCAGCCCCTCGCCATACTCGGCTCCGCTCACACCCCATTCGATACGTCAATATGGTTGCCCACTTGTCCGACTACCCCCCGACCCTCGTGACGGCGTGTTGTGATCCTGAACAAGGCAAAGCTCAAGATGACATATTTGAGCACCCTCACGTCCCCGACCTTATCACGGGTCCCCCACACACACCTTCCGGCACGTCCCCTACTGCACAAACATCGCCAACCCGGAATACGATCACGAATGCATGCGCCAAGCCATGGAACACGCAATCACAAGCACCCACTTCACAGCCTCGCACGCATCCAACGCCACCATCCTCATACTCCCCCGATGGGAACACACACCGTACCGACATTCCAAATACATCGACTCCCCATACACCACCACATATACACCCTCCCCAACGACGCAAACACCTTCCTATCCCCCGACCATCACACAGGCATCCCCACCCCCACCCCATTCGGCACACGCTGGATGGTCGACATCTACCTCGTCGCCAACCCCCCCGCACTCTCCGCCTTACCATGACACACAGCCATGACCGCCCTCCACAACACACTCGAGGCCATATACAACACACACCTCCCCAACCCCACCATCACCATCCCACCTCTACACCTCTTCGACACCTACACACCCCACTGGGCAGGCATCTACCATCTCCCCCCAAACCTCTCCCACCCCCTTACTTATCTCCTCCCGGAACGCACGAAACTAACATACTCCCCCACCAGAGGAATTCTTGCATGGAACTTGCAGGCCTTCGTATACACATACGGCTCCAATAAGGGAGGCACCTCTGCCTCGGAGCGGCCGCCACCCACCCCGCCTCGGACACCTGCATAAAAATAATGGTGACCTCTACCCCTCCCTCCCACACCATCAACCGCGCTGAATTAGCAGGCATAGACATCGGCCTCCAACTAGGCCACACCCACCTCCTTATAGACAGTGCGTGCTCCCTCCGCCTCATACAAGGCTACTTGAACTGCCCATCCGCTTACATATACAATATTCACCGCGAAACGCTCCTCTCCTTCACATGCACCCTCAAAACCCGTTGCAACGCAGGCATCCGCACACATCTCGGCAAAATCAAAGCACACAACCACTCACAAGGAAACGACCTTGCAGACACCCTAGCTAACCAAGTTGCAGACGGGCACCCACCCGACACAACATACACCACAGGTTCATACGTGTCGATAGGCCACTGGACTTGGCCATACACCCTCATCCCACAAACCCTAGGGGAACCCATACCCTACATATACACAAACCTCAAAACTGACGCTCACACCCACAGTATCAAACACACTCGCACGCCCCTCTCAGAAACATCCAAACACGGTGCTCTCCTCGCCCGCGCCGCGGAGGACGGCGCCGACTTCACTTTCCACAAAAAACACACTACACTCACCAACATCCAATTCACCCACAAGCAAAAATATTTATGTGGGGAGTCCACAACACCCGCCTCCTCACACACAAATGGCACAACCCCACCCTACGCTGCCCCATGTGTGGCCAATTCACTAGCAACGGCCACATGGCCGGTAAATGCCCCACCATGTGTGGGCTAAGACAGGACCGCCACAACAGCGCGCTGCAACTCCTACTCTTCCTCATGGAACGCCACAACGGCGGATGATGGGAGACCATCACTGCATACCTCGGTAACAAACCCATCAAATCATTCGCTTCATCCCCCACAACCACCCACACCCCTCTTGACTGTCACCCCCTCACCCCACCCACATGCCCACCCGCCTTGTTGCTGCTCACGAAGGTCTCTCGCCCGACTCCCTAACCTCGTGCCCAGCCATCCTCCCCCCTGAGATTCCCCCCCCCCGGGGCTACGACCCCCGGCGCACAAACCCGACTTCATCCGCCTCCTCGAACCTCTATTCGTCGGTCACACAAACGGTCGCCGCCGATACTCATCAATTAAAAAGATTCAAATAGGGGAGTGGAAGTACTGCACGGACCACAACCTCTCCCAAACATCCCGATTGATTCGTGCCAAATACACACCCCTCGCAACTGCCATCCGCGGCCACTGGCATGGTACCGAAGTCGACATCCTCCCCATCGTCATGAGTCGCACGGGCACACCGCACTCATCCACCATCACAAGTCTCACCTCTCTACTCACCCTCCGCACCGACCCTCCTGACAAACTCAGTTCCAAAGCACGACTCGACACGTCTCGCATCCTTGCACAACTCCACGCGCACATTGTTCGATGGCTACACCATCTCCTACTTGTGTACCGCATCAAATCCCGCACGACCTCTCGCCGCGCCCCCGCACACTACTCCTTCGCACGCCGCTGATTGCATGCCGCCATCACCTCGCATCGCACACTCCCCGGGGGGGATTTAAACCCCCGAACACCCTTGGAGAGGTTGAATTTATGTGGTTAACGGTCTAGCCCTGACTTGTGAGTTTCCTAAATGGCATAGTTGGGAGGGCCCAGAGACAACAACCGGCGCATACGATAACTGTTGTAAACCGGCGCATACGGTACATGTTGTAAAAAATTTCAATTTCCTTGAACCCCAACTTTTCCACGTATGACAAATCTTGGAAGTTCGCGAGCTTTTAAACTTCCCTAATAACCCAACAACAATAGCGGTTTGTTGAGCTAGTCAGAGAATAACGAAACAATAATTCTACAATAATGGCCACAAGTCGTAGCCGGCGTAAAGGGACATCGCGCAGGTCAAGATCGAACGGGACAACGGGAAAGTACGCATGTTGTAAAATATGTGAGTAGTAACACGACTTGCATGGGGAGGTCACCTCATCGAATTGAATTGCTAGCTCCTCACCAGTGTCGTTACGTCCCCGCCAAACTTTGATGTCTTCATATTTTTTCACTCTTATTATTTTTCCACTCACTCAACCCTGCCCGTATAGTATGTCAGGTTCCATGGTTCGCGCTCCGGTGCCTCACGCAAGATCGTCGATACGGGATCGTCGTTAAACGCGTCCACGTACTTTACCAAGTCCTTTGCCAACTTCTCACTCGCCCAATCCATTGTCACACAATATCGAGCCTTAAACACAATCCTAGCCACGGATTTCCTCATGCTCTTCCGTAGGCCTATCCACTATCATGGTGAATGGGGCGCCGCCATGGCGAAAAGGTAGCATAGCGCGCGCGAACCGTAGTCACCCAAGATGCATCGGCAGTGGCGGACGGCCGGAATTGATTTTCGAGGCTTTGCGTGGGTCACACTAGATCAAAATATGAGACTGACACATTACGCCTAATGATAGACACCATATTGTATTATATTTTTTGCGGTTTATCACTGATGTCCATCCTATCATGACCTCGTATGCAGTGAGAAACAGTGTGAAAGTCGCACGTGACATGGAAACTCCCGTACCACGCTTTTAGCACCTAAAAAGGTACGCGACACCATGGCAAGTCAAAATGACATGTTGTGCGCAGCCTTGTTGAACCGTTGCAAGAGCCCTAGCGTATGGCACGAGGACCATCATGTGAGAACATGTTTAACCTTTCTAGGCTTGAGCTTTTCAGCCTAGTGCAGTGGAGGGAGGTGACATAACCATTTAATCAATCCCTTTGTTTATGGAGGTGACATAACCATACACTTTGTGGCGGTTAGCCTCTGAAAGCTAAACGCTAGCACAAATCTGTTCTAGTCTGTCTAGTTTTGTTGTTGCAAGATGGCAAAATTATGTTGTCGAGAGGCGATGGTGAAAGATGTTTCACTGTTGTACTTAGGCAATAGATGTTGTAAGTGAACAAAGGAATTGTTAAAAGGTTCTGTCACCTCCCTCTACTGCACTGGGCTTAAATGGGTTTCAGCCCAAACTAATTACGCCTGCAAGCTACGCTTAGGTGTCAGGCGTTAGTGCTGTCTAACCGTCGTCATCTGCCTCGAGACGCGGCATGCCTAGCATTGGGTTTCACGACGCGGCTCATTCTGCATCGAAGAGCTCGTTCTGGCGCGTCATCTGGCTGGTTAGATTAGTTATGCATATATGTACGTACCGGGAGGTACTGGTCGTACTGTAGCATCAGCACCATTACAATATTGCAGTAGCGACGTACCCACGAGTATACGTCCGTCCTGTGGAAAAGCACGAATTGGAATCCGTAACGAGTACATGTACAATGTCCTGCAATGTACTGTTGCAGGACTGTACTCGTCACACTCGTACCCTCCCCCTCTTGACAGATCTGTGAGGCCGCCGCGAGGCAGACCTCCGTGGTCTAAGCTCCTTTATTGAAGCTATTACTGGGACTTAGGAATGCGCGCTGGGTGAGCGTGCATGAAGTCAATGTAAGCCTGAGTCTTGGTGAAGTTACGCCATAGGGGTGTCTCCAAGAAATCTTGTAACGCAATCGTTCGATGCACCTCGTTCAACCGGTGCCAGACAGGTGGAATGTCGTCATCACTGAAGTGTGTCATGAAGAGCAGATATTTGCCTCGTCGCCCGGGTAGCGACTTGATGCACACAGCATAGATGTGCGAGACGTCGAACTCCTCATCGTCTCCTTCAGGTGTAGTCACTGGGACATCTGGTCGCAGTGGAGCAGTAGCACAGGGTCGTAAGTTGTTAACATGGAACACAGGATGTAAGCGTACTGTCGCTGGTAGTTTCAATCTATAACTATGTTTTCCAATCTGCTCTTCCACTGAAAAAGGGCCGAGCTGTCTGTCTCTGAGTTTCCGGTTCGGTTGTCCTCGCAGAAAAAGGTTTGTTGTGACGACTGACACCTTGTCTCCCTTAGCGAAGTGTGGCGTTGTAGACGGTTATGTGCGCGCTTGCATCTCGTCCTTGTGTAGCTGTAACACTGAACGTACCAGGGTGTGTACTTCCTGTAGCAATCTCAACCGTTCTGTTGCGTCTTGCGAAATTGGAATCGACGGTCGCATGCTGAACAGTAGGTCAGGAGGCTCCTCAGGAGAGAATCCAAAGTTAGCCTCGAATGGTGTGTGCTCAATTCCGAGTGCACGCGAAGCGTTGTACGCAAACTCCACTTGCGGTAGAAGTGTCGACCAATCAGAGCCATCATAGCAACAAAAGCAACGAAGAAGCTGCTGAAATGTGCTGTTCACTCGCTTTGTCAAGCCGTCTGTTTCTAGGTGTCGGTTGGAAGACATGTTTAGACGCGTTCCGAGGCGTCTCCAAAGTGTCTGCCTGAAAGCGCTGACAAATTTCGGGTCGCGGTCGCTGATCAGCACACGGGGCAGTCCATGTAAGCGGTAGACTCCATGTAAAAACAAAGTGGCAGTTTCTTCGGCAGTAATCGACTCTGTACATGGCAGAAAATAGGCCATTCGAGTTAGATGGTCTACCACAATCAACACACTGTTAAAGCCATTGCTCTCAAGCAAGTGTGTCAGGTAGTCAAGACCAACTGTATGCCACGGTCTGGGTGGAACATGTAACGGGTAAAGAGTCGCAGCCATCTGCGGTCGAATCTTCGCTCGTCGACACACGACGCAGCGTTCACAAAAATCTTTCACATCTTGGCGGATTCGTTTCCACCAGAATCTGTCGAGTGCTTTAGCAAGAGTGCTAGCAACTCCTATGTGACCAGCTGACGAACTTTCGTGCAGCTCTGTGATCAATCTCAGTCGGAGCTCAGAGTTTTGTGGTATACAGAGGCGATTGAGGCGCCAAAAGTACCCGTCTCTGGCTTCTATCCGGCTGTATTTTGTCCACTCACCATCGTCCCCATAAAACGAATCTTGTGAGAACCCCTCGCGAATGAGATCGGCGAACTCAGGGCTCAGCTGCAGCGCGTCAACAGTCAGTGAATTTAACTGTGCGTCTTCAAACAGCAGCTGGGACTTCCGTCGTAATTCTCGATCTGACGGAACCTCGCCATCCCAAAATAAGGGTATTGTGGCCTGAGGTACGAAGTATGGACGCCGGCTTAACGGGTCAGCGTCGTTCAGAGCTCCCTTGCGATATGCAAGTGTCATCGAGCCCACAAACGGTTGCAAATCCCGCTGGTATCTTGCTTGCCGCTTGTTCAGCCTGTTGTTCGGTTGCCTGAGCAGACGTCGCAGTGTGTCGTGGTCTGTTACGACAAGGAACTTAGAACAGCCTTCAAGATAGCACCTCCAATGCTTGACAGCTTCGCATACGGCCAAAGCTTCTAAGTCGTACGCAGAGTAAGTGTTACCACGCTCAGCTGGATTCAGCTTACGCGCTCAGTAAGAGACTGGTTGAAGACCTCCTCCTTGGTCTTGCAACAGGACTGCTGCAATCCCCACTGTTGAAGCATCTGTAGCTACGGTGAACGTCGCGTCCGAGCCGACCTCCGGAAGGATCAGGCATGGCGCGGAAATGAGCCGTAACTTGAGAGTCTCGAAGGCTTCCAAACAGGCAGGCGTCAGCGTAACCTTCTGTGGCTTGGACTTCCGCAGTAAGTCCGTCAATTGAGCCGTAAGGTCGCTAAAATGGTGTATAAATCTGGCATAGAAGTTGCAGAACTGTACGAAACTGCGAACCTCCTTCTGCGTCTTGGGCACTGGCAAGTCTGCAACGGCCTCGACTTTCTTTGTGGAAACCGAAATTTTACCGGCTGACACAGTGTAGCCATGGTATTCCATCTGTTGTAGTCCGAAGAAGCATTTCTTAAGGCGTAATTTCAGCCCTTCCTCCTTGAATCGCTGCATCACTAGACGTAGGTGCTCCAGGTGCTCCTCCAGTGTTCGACTGTAAATGCAGACGTCATCCAGGTAGACTGTCACGAACTTATGTAAAAAGTCGCGAAGAATGTCGTTCATCATTCGTTGAAATGTAGCCGGCGCATTGCACATGCCAAACGGCATGGCGACCCACTCCATTAAGCCATCAGGGGTCTGAAAAGCCGTCTTGTGAACGTCCTTATCACGCACTCGAACTTGCCAGAATCCAGAAGCGAGGTCGAGGTGTGTATAAAAATTCGCGTCTTTAAGTTCGTCCAGAGTATCATCCACACGCAGAAGTGGGTAAGCATCTTTACGCGTAACCTCGTTAAGGCCACGGTAGTCAATGCACAGACGTAGCGAGCCATTAGCTTTCCGCACAAAAAGAATTGGCGAGCCGAACTCACTGTAGCTAGGACGGACCAGACCAGCCTCCACCGCGTCTTTGAGCTGTCGATTGAGCTCAGCGCGCTCTGCAAGTGACAATCTGTTCAGCCGTTGGCGTCGCATCGGGCCAATTGTTTCAATGGGATGATCCCAATGTCGGCTTACAGGTGGAGAGTCAACATGTTGTAGTAACTCCGGGAAGTCATCAAAGAGTAACGACCGGAAGTTGTCACGTTGGTCTGCACTTAGCTCCTCTCCAGTGTGAAAGTCTGTCGGTTGTTCAGCGGCTGGCGTAAGTTCAATGACGTAAAAATCAGCATGACGTCCTCTGCTGCGGCGCGTCTTGCGCATGAGCTTCTGAACTTTCGTAGACGACAGTAGTAGACACTCAGGGCGTCGTTCCTCGAGCGTAGTCTCCACTACTGTGCCGTCCATTAATGTAAAAATTCTGGTTGTACCAAACTGTAAAGAGGCATGTTCGTCATCAAGCCATGGTAAACCCAAGATTACATCAGTTGTACGTAAATCACGTAAGACGTAAAAAATCCGGTGAAATTCGTGTCGAGCCAGCTCAAAAGTGACGTCACAGACTGTTGTAGAAGTCACTCGTTGTCCGTTGGCGAGTCGTACTGGAGTCTTAGACGCAGACTTCCGAGTCTGTAATGCAAAGCGTCGTACAAAGTCCTCTGACACAAAATCAAGTGTCGCAGCGCAGTCCACTAATCCAGAAATTTGGTGTCCGCCATCAGGAGTTTTCAGAGTCAGCTCGGTTCGAATTAACGGGCGAGCTTCCGTGAGGTCAGTCAGTAGGGCTGTAGCTGGCGAAGAAAATTGTTGCAGCGTAGCGATGGACGCTTCCGCACCGTCTGAAGGTACTGGTACCGAGTTGGGTTGATCAGGTGTTGTAGGTACTGTAGAGTCGTTAAACGCACAATCTGCGTCGACTAACCACAGCTGTACAGGCCAAGGAGCTGGAGCAACCACCTCCTGTTGCGTTGGGTTCTCCAGTGACTGGCGAGTAAAAAGCTGTGTCCTCGCTGGGAATTCTTGGTAGAGTTTCCGGTGCTTAGTCACTCGAGTAAATTTCGCCCACTTCGGTAGTACAAATACAGCCAACGTAGATGTCGGAGATGTTCGACGACAATCCTCAAAATGCTGTGCAATCTGCTCAGCTAACTCCCAGGTGGGTTGATGAACACCCGTTCTCCTGACAAATCTCTGTCTAGAATCGAGTCACTCGGCGAACAATGAGGTAAGTCACCGTGCGAGTTAAGACCTTCATCATCAGCACATTCCTCCAATGTGAAGTTGAATCGTGCATGCAGAGGGTCAAAGACTGAGTCAACCAGTTTCCAATCAATTGAACGTCTGGTTACAGGTTTACGACTCTATCTCTGCTTAGTCTGACGTCGACGACCTGCCACTAGAGTTGCAGGTGTCGCGACTCTAGTCGATGGAGATGCCGAAGGTGTTTCGACGACCTCTGTCGCTAACAGTGTCTCAGAATGAACAGTAGATGTAGCCGGCTGCTCCAGTTCATTTGTAGAACAGCCTTGCCACCATCATTGCTTCTTAGGTTCCATCGGTGCCTTGCCCTTGAACTTCGGGCATTGGAATAGTCGGTGTCCCTTCTTGTGGCACTTGAAACAGAGTCCTTCGTCCATGTGTCGTTGACGCTCCTCAGGTGTCATTGCCTTTGAGAGTGTGTTAAAATCTTCGCGGCCAGATGTTTGACCACGTCCGCCATTGTTGCCTCCACCACGTCCGCGTCCGCGTCCGCGTCCGCGGCCAAGACCACGGCCACTCTTGTTACGCTTCTAGATGTTAGAGGCCTCGTCGAGAGGGTCCTCAAAATTACGCTTGCGTGTAAGCTGGGAAGATGGACCAGCAGTAGGCTTCGTATTGCCGAGTTCCGGCGAATCTGTAACGACGTCGTTCAAGAAATTTTGCAGCTCCACCAGTGTAATCTCGTACCCCTTCTGAGCTCGGTGTGATTTAGCCTGGTTCTTGAGCGAAGTGTTCGCTAGTGCCTCGGGGATATGTGTATGATAAGTACTACATTTGTATGACTAATCGTACACCAAAGTCTCGTAAAAAACGGGTCAGCCCCACGCGAGGAAAAGTTAGTACTTCGTCAAACTTTGGCAGCGTGTACCTGAGGGTGTTCTCTGCTTAACTCCGTTGACTCGGAACCTGGGGTGGTGCGGAAGCGGTTAAAACGTGCAATTTGCCGAGATCGCATGTCGGCGACCCACCACCACCACCTTGAGGAAGACCGTAACGACAGGAGCGCGCGTCTCCGCCCGTAGAGCCCCCCTTCAGCCCCTAAATGATGGTGCACAACGACAACAACCTGACCGAACCTACGGGCTAGTCGGCGAGTCTATCGGTGAAGGCCTGTGGGTGGCAATTTGGGATAGCATGCCGCCGAGACACGAGTCGGCTCGCGCTTTTCGCGTCGAATCCGACAACGCAGGCCGTTTAACCCTAGCACCAACACAAACCAGCAACGCACAACGCGTTGCAGTGCGAATGCCCTTTCAACCCCCCCGGCCAACGGTGCAAATTCCCGGTGCAGCTACGGAGAGTGCGTTACTGGTACCAATTATTACAGGGTCGGTAGTGAGTGATACCGGTCCGCCGACTATCGAACCCACACTACCTATCGACCTTATGTCGGGGGGGTCCTCCGCTAACTCCACCTCCAGCGACACATCGCCACCTACCGAGGTGGGGGAGATACCCGGCAACACCAGGGAAGCCCTCGATATGGAGGTCGGCTCGTCCGACGACGATGGCGACCCCGCTCTCACCGACGATACCGCCAAGGACGCCGTGTGGGTCCCACCCGTACCTGGCGACACCGTCACATTACGTCAACCCATGACAATAAACCCAATACCGAGGATGCTCGTGGGTTTCATATCAACGAGCACCGTGGGTTTCTCATTTTTGTCATTTCTGTGTGAAGCTATGGGCAAGGTCAACGATCGCGCCAACCGCACCGCGCGTCTTAGTCGGTCATTAATTTGTGCGGGGGCGTTTGTTAGGTGCGAGCTTGTAAGCCATGAGGTGAATGTTGCATCGAAATTGCTCAAGGTCTGCCATTACTTCATCATTTTACCCCATGATATGCTCAACCCCATAACTCACGGAATTGGTGTGTTTTCGTACTTGCACCGAAGGTAGATTGGCACACACACAGTTTGACACACACCGTGTGTGTGTGTGTGTGTGTGTGTGTGTGTGTGTGTGTGTGTGTGTGTGTCAGTGTGTAATGTGTGTGTGCCTGTGTGTGTATGTGTGTGTGCGTGTGTGTGTGTGTGTGTGTGTGTGTGTGTGTGTGTGTGCTTGTGCGTGTGTGTGTGTGTGTCAGTGTGTAATGTGTGTGTGCCTGTGTGTGTGCGTGTGTGTGTGTGTGTGTGTGTGTGTGTGTGTGCTTGTGCGTGTGTGTGGGTGGGTGTGTGTGTATTAGTGTAGGTGTGCCAGTGTGTGTGTGTGTCACTGTGTATTTGTGTCTGTGTGTGCGCCTGTGTGCCTGTGCGTCAGTGTGTGTGTGTGTGTGTGTTTGTGTGAGTGTATCAGTGAAGGCTGTAATTATAATCACGAAAGTGTTAACCATTATTGTCATTGTCTCCAGGCAATAATTATTGTCTCCATTGTCTCATTAATGTTATGTCCTTATCCGGCCGGCAGACTTCATCAGCAATGTATGCATCGCGCATGGTCGCGGTTAATGCAAGGTGGTGCGATCAGATAGATTTATTTTCAGAGGGGATGCTCGCGTTTATCCAGTGTTTACAGGTAGTATGCACAGCCACATCTGTCCTAGCAACTTCACCATACAGTCGGAACAAAAGAGAGTTGGTTCCGACTAGCGACTACATTACCCAGCAGTATTTGCGCTACCGACTGTTGGAAGCTAATCAAGTTTCACGTCTCCGCTTCCCACCCCTACTCAGCTCTAACTATCAAGAACTTCGCTGAGATTTTAAGTAAGACTTTGGTCTACAACGGGCTACAAGATCACGCTGTGCCGGCCCAACAGCGGGGAAGGACATTATCCGTACCTTTGGCCGAACCGAAACGGAACCTCCAAGACGAGCGCGCCCACGTCCCCGGTAACTTGGGCCGCTCCAAAAAGGGCCGAAGCAAGCAAGCTCGCTGCCTCCGGTGCTACCGCGACGAGGGTGTCCTTCACTAGACGTCTTTTTACTGCGTGCAGTGTGAGATTCCCTTGTGTATGCCCGGCTCCCGCTACAGCCGCTACTGCTTCGAGCACCACATGCGACTAGACCCGGTCGCCCTTGGCAACATGAACCGGGTCCGCACGGAATAAACACGCCCCACTGATCCGCCCCCGCTATCCAATATCCTTCTCGCCTCCACTGTTAGGCGGGCGTGGTGATATCATACCTTATGATAGGGATGGTCGCTCGATTTGTAGCCGAAGTCGGTGGTGCAGACGACACTGAGCTTAGGCGTGTCTGCCGCTACTTTAGATATTCACTGACTGTACTTAGCGGTATTTAACAGAAAAAGTACTGATTATGAAAACGCGTAATCATACAGGCCGATGTATGATATATCAGATCATACACATATCCCCGAGGCACTAGGCCATTAATGAAGCGCACACACTGTACATCAGCTGTCAGATGTTCACGAGACCGACGTAAGTAGTCGTTGTATTGTTTAGTGTAGACCGCGCAACTCATCGTGCTGCTATGCGTAAAGCTGAGCAAAGCGTTAATTGCATCGTCCTTGATGTTCGGAAGAAACATTGACTTGCGTAACTCCGTAACAAGCTCGTCGTACGTAGCTGGAATTGGATGCTGAGTTTTCCGGTTCAACCACCACCCATTCAGATGTCCAGCGAACTGTGAAGTAACCAAGATAATTGAGTCGTACGTGTCAGGCGAAATCCCAAGCATGAGAAAACGCTGAGGCTGAGCTTCCAGCCAATCCTCCGGTACATGAGGTACTTGGCCACTCTGATACGGTGAATTTATTGCAGCCTTACGCAGGGTCTCCGTGAGGGTCACAGGTAGTCCAGCCAAGTTGTGGGTAGGCATCGGCTTTCCCACTCGTAAATCTGTAGGCCCTTCACCAATCAGTCGGTTGATGTGTCCGCGAATCAGTCGGTTGATGTTGAAGCCAAACAGAACCACAGTCGACCGTTGTAAAACGGGTATACATGTGGAACTGTCTCGGGATAGACGCGTCGTCAAGCAGGACTGGAGCGTGTTGAACAACAGCTCGAAAAAAGAATTCCCACTGAGTCACGTAACCAAAGTGAAGTAAGTCACGCTTGTGCTTCTCAACACGAAGTAACCCCTTCTGTGCGGGCGTAAGTGTTAGACCGTCAATGTTGATGGTTTCCGGGACGACGTAGTAAGTGCCATCCGGATTAACCGTCGACTGTGCTAAAACAGCCTGCTCAACCTGAGCAGGTGTGCGTAAGTTGTTCGTAGCAAACAGGATAGGAATAGAAGCCGAGTACACGTAGACAAGCTGTCGTCCTTGAGGTAGCGTAACAACGACAGGTTCACCACTCAACAGTGTCAAATCTTCCGGCGTCAGGACAAGACCGGTCTCCTCGTGTAACTCGCGAACAGCAGCGTCGACAGGCTCTTCATTAGGTAAGACAGAGCAAGCTGGGAACCAAGTTTTACCAGAACGAGGCTCACGCTGTAACACCAACTTCAAGTCCGACGGTTTAGTTCCTCCAACGTGAATTACCAACACCACGTAATGTCCGGGTCCTAGAGAAGCCATCTCAACTCAGTCAAGCAACGTCGAGCGAATCAACGAGCAACGAAAGCGTGCGTCGACCAAAGAGCTCCAAAACCAGTGTGGCGGTTAGCCTCTGAAAGCTAAACGCTAGCACAAATATGTTCTAGTCTGTCTAGTTCTGTTGTTGCAAGATGGCAAAATTATGTTGTCGAGAGGCGATGGTGAAAGATGTTTCACTGCTGTACTTAGGCAATAGATGTTGTAAGTGAACAAAGGAATTGTTAAAAGGTTCTGTCACCTCCCTCTACTGCACTGGGCTTAAATAGGTTTCGGCCCAAACTAATTACGCCTGCAAGCTACGCTTAGGTGTCAGGCGTTAGTGCTGTCTAACCGTCGTCATCTGCCTCGAGACGCGGCATGCCTAGCATTGGGTTTCACGACGCGGCTCATTCTGCATCGAAGAGCTCGTTCTGGCGCGTCATCTGGCTGGTTAGATTAGTTATGCATATATGTACGTACCGGGAGGTACTGGTCGTACTGTAGCATCAGCGCCATTACAATATTGCAGTAGCGACGTACCCACGAGTATACGTCCGTCCTGTGGAAAAGCACGAATTGGAATCCGTAACGAGTACCTGTACAATGTCATGCAATGTACTGTTGCAGGACTGTACTCGTCACACACTCTATTAGTGACACTTAACAATGAAATATCTTCCATCTCTCTCCATCTACACTTCCACCTGCGAAAGCAAAAGCATAACATGATATATCTATGTAGGATGTTAGCTCTCGACAAGCAAACTGCCACACGCGCCATTTACCGCATACGAAATAAAAGCATGTGATCCAACGATGCGTAGGCTTCGAAAGCCAACAATCCGCGCGCTAGGGTGCTTACCCTATACAAGTCAACCGCACCTCAAACCCAATACGTCCATATTACTCGCGCTCCTTGGCTGTATTTCCGGGCACGCGGCAAAAAAAACAAATGCACATGACATGCCATTACGTACGGGTGCCGCCGTTATGTGGACGGCCGGGCGCAACACACTCGGGCGGCGGATACTAGTGTAATTGTGCAAGCATGCTTGCTTAAACCCCATTGTCGATGAGTACCTGTAGTACTCTCCTTGTTTATCGCGACACAATGTCGTCAATGTGTACCGAGCTACGCAGCGAGGCGTACCTGGGTACATGTATATGACGTGCACATTAACGAATTCGGGCCCGCAAAGTAATGGCGGTCGCAAACTCAAAGTGTGTGCCCACAGTTTGTAATTGGAACTTGACGATAAAGGTGTCCAGGTCGGTGGACAGCGCGCCGTGATGTGTTGTTCGCACCTCGTAATTTTATCTTCTGAGTAGCGTAGTGGCTATCGCGGCGCTGTGTAGTGGCGCGGCGCGGCGCGGCGTGGCGCGGCGCGGCGTAGTGGCTATCGCGGCAGTGTGTGGCGGGTAGCTCATGCGTTCCGCAAGTATCGGGCTTCATGGGAAGCGCGTATATATATATAGACAAAGTGTTAATGAACTTGCACTAGCAAATGACTACGCGAAATCATTTCAACAAATAATAAGACAGAAATAAGCCACTACGCGTAGCGCGCGACTAGCCGAATAGAGGGAGGAAAACGACGACAGAGATGGTCGGAACGATATAGGACGACACTGTATCAGGGCGGTCGTCACAAAAGCCGCAAGCCAAAATGTTGAATATATGTACCCGCCGGTATATACAGTGCCAAGCTCGAAATAAAGCGGACAGTTATTACTACGTGAGTTACAATTCAGGCTTTAGGCTATAGAGCAGGTGCTCATTGTGCACCAGCTGCCCGTCGGGGTACGACAGTATATGCCCCCGCGCGTTCCAACCATACTAAATACAACCGTTCCAACCATCGGTCAGAGCGGAAAGATAGATAATGTCTGCCCATTAATTTTGCTACTAAGAATCATACACTTATAATAAGGATAAATAATGTAACACATATATATGCGCAGCATAACTACGGGCAATGCAGCGCGTCTAAACTGCGCTCAACAATGATTTTATTTGCTTGTTGCCGCCGCCAATCGATGATCGATGAACCACTAAACGTAAATCTTGCCCGTTTGTCGAATCCATCTAATTGTTTGTTCGTCTCTGGAAACCATGTGGGCTCGATGACAGGAGTCACATGAGCTCTTCAACTGCTTCGCGTACGCCGCAACCAAGCCCCCCAAGTGTCGCGGCTCGCGAGCAGCTTGGAGGCACAAAC
Organism: Tetraselmis chui; assembly: GCA_026401115.1. Lineage (NCBI taxonomy): Eukaryota > Viridiplantae > Chlorophyta > Chlorodendrophyceae > Chlorodendrales > Chlorodendraceae > Tetraselmis > Tetraselmis chui. Next base: position 47,157 of record JAPMLY010001586.1, read on the forward strand.
CACCATCACTATTCCTGCTCTTTGACACATTCGGGGCCCCATAAATAGGTGTTGGAGGCGGTGCAGGAGTGGTAGATATTACTCTCGTCTGCTGGCCTGGCAAGGAAGGTAAACTATATGATGAAACCCAGGTATTCTTGCTGGCGACGCCTGACTTTACACCGTTTCGCCCCAATCCATTTGAGACGCTTGACGTATCAGGTAGTCTTGTCTGCTGCTGCTGCGCTTGCTTACTTATTGGCGATAGAGACGAAAATATAGAATCCACACTGGTATTCCTCAGGTCGGCGGTGCTTGTTGTTATCTGAGGAAGCGAAAGTGGTTTAGGTTTGCAAGTTGTTGAAGATGGAATACCGGGCGGCCCACGGCACCTGCTTATTCCACCGTCGCTCTTACTACTGTGACGTAGTGGCGGTGGGTCGTAATCGAACAGTAAACTTTGCCTGATGCTGCACGACTCCTCACCAGACGGCTGTAGTGATGGCACAGGAACGTCGCGGTCACGCTTCTCGTTGCTTGGTGTCCTTGCATCTCGTAGATTGTTTGTATCGTGGTCTTCATCCACAGGCACACCAGGGACCTTACTGGCGATGTCGCCTTTCCGCGACGGCGCCGGGAACTGATGATCCGGGGACAGAGTATTGCTAATATGCCTACTTTCCGATGACTTAATACTGATTAACTTGTTGATGTTCGCCATCAGACTTGCGCCATCACACAGAGTGCCAAGCCGACGGTGACTCTTACTACTTCTCACGGACAAGGGTGACGGTTTTGCTGCTGATCGACCGCTCTCAGCTACTTTATCAGCAGAGCTACGCATGGTCTTGTGGACTGTTGAGCAGGTCGTTCCGGACTGCGCACCGTCGTCGCCCGTCGTGGCAGCGTGTCGATAACCTCTGGAGTTGTAAGCAGACGACCTGCTCTGGCGCCGCCGTAGTATTGCGTCAGGGCGGGTTGGACTGCTTGGAGTAGGGCCATGGCATATATCAAGCGTCCCTGGCTCTGAAAATGATTTTCCCGCCGCTGTTGTTGCGGTGTCCATACTACAACAACCGACAGAATAAAGTTCGCAAAATATCGCTTTTGTGCCTACGAATGAGCTCTGCTGCCGATATGAGTAAACACTAAAACGCGCAGAGAAAAGTGGCGCCAATAAACAACAGATGACTGACTTCGTGAACTAGTCCCGCTGAAGCCATACAGAGGCGCGACTAGCGATAATGGGCCAGATAGCGTGACTAGTGGCTGCTTTTTCTTGCGACTGTTGCTGGTGTGGACCCACAGCGACTCAACAAGTTGATATCGCAGAGGCAGGCTCTACGTCGCCGCTGCTCGATCCCGGGCACGGGAGTGATACGGGACGTGACGTATTAACGGTTCCTGAAATGAGCATCATCATCACCTATATAAGGTGCCTCGTGCATTCCGTCGGAATCCGGCGACGGTTCACTCGCGGGTTATGCGGCTGCGCAAATATATACTATTTGTATATATACAGTCAAAAATTACTAAAAATTTCTTACAAGAAAAAGCAGTGGAGGCCACCAAGCAAGAAAAAGAAAGCAGAAAGGAAGAAAAAACCTAATATATATACAGTCAAAAATCATGATATGTGTACTGATATCAAAGGACGGTAGTATGTCCCGTACACGTCCCAGTACATGCGCGTTAACTGGGAGAGTCTCGGTCCCATGCTCATCATCATCCGTAGTAGCATCCAAGTCATCGCGCGCGACCGCGCGTGTAAGATATACCCGCGAAGATTGACACAAAGCGGGCCGGTGCATAGCGATACACATGTAGTGTACAATTCGACAAAAAGGACATAGATGAACTTAGATGAACTTAGCCACCATCCGCGAAAGATGAGATACAAAAAGGACTAAATTGGATTAAAAGGATGACCAATTCTGGCGACTTTCTGGCTGACTTTCTGGCGAGTATGCGACCGGGTGGGCTCTTCACAAGCACACATGGGTCGACCGCGACGCCACTCGCCTTCGGGGTGAAGCTCCTAAGGTTTGTCCGGTTGCTATTGGCAGCGTTCTATCGCGGTTAGCTCATTGCCACGCCATTGCGCGGATAGCGAGTGTTGCGGCCGACCACAACCACCATACAAAGATCGGTTTTCACCAAAGCTGGTATCGAGCGAGCCATTCATACCACTCGTAATGGCCTACAAGCTATTCATGATTGCATCCTACTAAGCTTGGACCTAGAGAACGCCTTCAACACCATTTCCCGCCGGGGTTTCCTTGCGGAGTTATACAATAACCCTAACTTGCATCCCATTATCCCGTTGGCTGAGATGATATATTCACGGCACTCCACGGTGTACTATTTCGACCCCGACGACGCTTCGCTTTTGCACGGCACGGTTCAGTCTCGTACGGGTGTCCGACAAGGAGATCCTCTCGGCCCGCTTTTGTTCAACTTGGCGATCATCACCCCCCTCCGGAAATTTGGGGAACGGTGCAAGGATTCAACGGCGATCCAAGCCTTTTTTAACGATGGAAAGTATTTGATCAAAACGCCTTTCGTCCGACTATGATTACGGTGGCTACAGAGGAATTGGGGAAAGTCTACTCGAATGTTCAACCAATCAAATCTTCGTGCATGGCACCTCCAGATACGGCCCCTGAACTTGTTGAGGTGATACGGGCGACGGTCCCCGTTGCTACGGGTACTAGTAACCTTTGAGCCCCTTTGGCGATGGACTTCTCGATGGCAAATGGCCCTCCAACATCTCATAATGAGAACTATTTTCATTCTTGGCTGCAAGACACCGTGGAGGCTCATCAACTCCTCTATGACAATATCGCTTGCTTTGCTATGTCGGACCTCGGAGGGACACACACCACTTTTCTCTAGATGATCACGTGTGCGGTACGCCGCTATGGGTTCTTGCTCCGCACCCTCCCCCCATATGTCTGTCGACCGTACCTTACTACTGGAGATAGGGCCATTCGTACAACAGTTTACCGCATCTTGGGCGTTTCTCAGAACGTACAAACACTCGATCAACTGGATTTTGGTAAGCTTTGTACGGTCTCATCCGACAGGAACTATTGAATGTGGCCACTTCTACTTTACCGTGGGCGGTCCAATTGCGCAATTCGTATGATTCGATCTCCATTGTGGGCGGGTTTTCGGAATCGGATCTCGTGGTGTTGACTAACACATTAAACCAAGACCCTTCCGATTATGCTGGGCCCGATGTCGAGTTGGTGGTATCTCGATCAACAATGCGGTGGCGCCCGCTACCCGATTGACTAGCCTACAACTACCGACTCGAGATGCTCTCACTCGCTTGGGAGGTTCCGTGGGCCACATCCAACGGGGCATTTCGCGCATTCTTCGTGCCCGGGCCTACCGTAACCTCTTGGCGTTTTGCAGACCTTCCCCACCGGACTGTATGAGGGTGATTTCGGGCACGGGTCGCGGGGCACGGGTCGCGGGGCTCTCATTTTTGCTTCACATGAGTCCAGTTTCAAGGTGCCATATAACTGCTATACGATGTCAGCCCACCGGTTGCTTGGCTTGACTGCGGAGCGCGCCTCTCATGTTCGAAAGTGCCCTCGGTGCAATGAGGCTCCTTCAAAGTCTCGCGGGTATGGATCTTCGTCGACGGTATCGGGCACCTCTATGTCAGGTGAGCGCTCAACAACTGCTATGCTCATGGACCATATCCCCCGGTGCCCGTGCTCTTGGTATATCATTCAACTCCACGACCGGATTGCCCACGTGCTTGAAGAGTTCATGTTTGAAGCGGGGGCTACTAAGGGCCGGGACTTGCGGTTGGAGGTCCGCCGTATTCGGTCGGGAGCTTCTCGAGATCGCCATGGGGATGTGGTTTGATTAAACTTCATGGCTCCGCACCGTCATCTTGTTGTTGATGTGACAGTTACAAGTGCTCGCACGAACACCAACGTTCCTCGTATAGGTGCTCGTCTCCCACTCCATGGCAGCCTTGCATTGGGAGCTCAGCATGGAAAACTTAATGCGGACCTCCGCACTTATACTGTGCTTGGCACGCCTTCGGTTCGATATATGACTACTATCCCTTCGCTCTTGAGGATGGGGGCCGGTTGGCGCCGATGGCGGCTGAGTTGGTTGATCACTTTGGCTATTTTTGTGGATATTCCTCGCTCCCCTAGCATGTGTGATGCTGGCTCTCGCTCTTTGCGCTATGACAGTTATGTATCATACCGTATGCATCATTTCGTTCGTCGATCCATTTCTGTTCCTTTTCGGCGTTTTTTGACGGATGTGCGACGTGAATTCATGCAACGTCTTTCTGATGCTCTTCATGGCACTCTTGGTTCCTATCTCCGCGACGCTTTTTAGGAGGTCAGTGCTGACGCTATGGCATGCCTTCATGTTCCTCGGGCTTAAGTTTCTTCCTCTTTTCTTCTTTTTGCTTGGTGGCCTCCTTTGCTTTTACTTGTAAGAATTTGTTTGATTGAAAGGACCAAATTGAACTAAAAGGATACCGACTGTTGAGGCGATACTTGGCAACGCGCGCCGGGTTCCCAACGGGATGCTTCGATGAGAGTACCATGACTATGGTAAGGAACAACAAAAGCATGGTTGTACGGCTGAAATAGCGATAGCGCTTTATTACTTGCTTATTCTTATATTGGTAAAATATTGGGGTTTAATTGCTAATTAACGTACCATGTTGAGTTCGCCGAAGGCAGCGCGCGGAGACAAAGCGTAACAAGCGCAGTAAATTGTCCGCGGCGGACGCCCACCCGCTTTACCTTTAAGGCATCTCCTCTAGCTGGTAGCAACCACCTTCTGCCTTTGTGCTCGCCCAATCGGCTCGCGCATCATGCGCCTTAGCTCTCGTAGTTGCGCGAGGTGACAGTTTACACTCGGCCACGTCTAACACATTCGAGACTTTGTACCTTGCTCTAACACAATAGCTATAGATAGACAAGGTGTCATTCGTTACAAAGAGTCTCATCCTCCGAGGACAACCAAATCGTAAGCTGCGTGATCGACAACTTGGGCCTCTTGCAAATTGGGAAACACATTTGCAAATTACGGCTGCCATCGATACTTCGCATATACCCGGTGTTTAACGTTAATAAACTACGACGACCATGCTATATAGCTTCGCTGTGATATGTTGTCCCGGTGACTGTTCTTGAAGGAGAAACTGAGGAGTTCGATGTCTCCGACATCTCTACTACTTGCATTAAGTCGTTGCATGGACGGAGAGGCAAATATTTGCTCTTCATGACGCACTCCCGCGATGACGACATTCCACTTGTCTGACACCGATTGAACGAGGTCCATCGAACTACCGCGTTACAAGATTTTTTGGAGACGCTTCAATGGCACAAGCTTGCCAAGACTTAGGCGTACGTCGACAACATGCATGTTCACCCAAGGTGCAAACCTCAGTCCCATTAACTCCTCTAATAATAAAGGAGCCTAGACCACGGAGGTCAGCATTGCAAATGGCCACAAGATTTGCCAATATGGAGAGGATAAGAGTGTGACGAGTACAATCTTGTAACATTACATTGCCGGGCATTGTACATGTACTCGTTCTACTAACTACGATCTCACGTTCTACTTCGGAAGGACGTACAACGCGGGTACGTCGCTATTGCAATTTAGCTCATGGTGTTGATGCTTAGGGATGTAGCACCAGTACCTCCCGGTGCGTTCATGTACGCAAAGATAATCTGACTAACGAGATGACGCGATGGTATAATTCCCCGAGATACACGTCGCGCTAGTCTGATGATTTCCCAAGAGAAACAAACCGCGTCGCAACGTCGCTAGTATAAACATGCCGGTACGAAAACCCTAGCACATGACACGAAAACTCAACGAGAGCACATGCAAGCTAGTTAAGCTGGAGCTACTTAAGCGTGGTGCAATAGAGAGAGGTGACATAACCAATTCAACAATTCCTTGTTCATTTACAATCTACTAAACACTAAACATTCACACATCTTTACAGTCGCCCCGTTCATCCGCATTTTCAATTGCAATAGAAGCGTCAAGCAAGAACACATAACATACTTGTGTATACATTTAGCTATAAGAAGGCTACATATCATACATCATTTGTACGCCAACAACTCACGAAATGTTGTACCGACAAATAGCTACCGACATGCAAACTGCCATAGCAGAGAAGTGGGGAGGCAATGAAATGTCGGGGCTTCTATGGTCCTTTGGCGCATACAAAGGGCGGGGTGATGCTCATGATTGCCTCGCACTGCATGTCTGGTTTTATAACATGTGTAACAATTGGTTTTGGTTGCAGACGTATTTCCACATGTTCTTTCTTGTGTTACTTAGTAATATTGGGTGTCATGAAGTTGCTGCCAGCACTATAATATCCATGTTCACAGCAAAATGTCTTTATATTATATTCTTATTATTTCTCGCTTCCGCGGGTAGATTTTGACCTGCTTGTAATCATTTTGGCTGCGGCGGTGCTCGGGATAGCAGGATGTTGTTGCGACTGGGTTTCTCGCTTGCTGAATTCATTGTAATACTATTTGATCGCGTCTGCGTAAAAGCCAGTGCAATAATAACGATCGGCCTCCACTGCTTTTTCTTGTGAGATATTATTAGTAGGTATATAATAACGATCGAGCATTGTTGAAATTGGGAGGTACAGTACAGGTAGGTACAGGTAAGCTGGCGAAATGTACTTCAGACTTGAAAAGGAGGTACAATGAGGCAGGACAGTGAGAGATCCAGCGACGGCTATACCTGTCGCGGTGGTAATAAAGCAAAGGCGCGGATGGTGCTGATGGCACTTCATCTACTCCTGATGCAAAGGGGAGGTACAGCAGATCCAGGATCTCAGGATTCTGCGCGGTACGTCGTATATGTGTAGAATTTAGCGACCTCGAATACATGGAAACATTTACCTCTATATCTCCGCGGAGACGCGCGCGACGCTCTCGAGGAGGGCAGTGCTGATGCTGTGGCATGCCTTCCTCTTCCTGCTCGAGCTTTTAGATTCTTATTCCCTCTTATTTTATTATATATTTTACTTGCCTTGGTACTATCTATTGTTTACAAGAAGAACCAGATGAGCACGGACAGGGAAAGTGGGAGGGGAAACAAGAGGGCAAGAGTGACAAGAGGATCACGGAATCCAAAGCACAGCGAAAGGAAAGCACTACATTGTGCACAAACCTAGCAGATTAAACTACGGCGTTCTTATGTACAGGAAAAACGTGCTGCGCGCTAATTTTATCCGGAATACAGGTACTTGTACCGTTTCCGACGCAGCAACAAACTACCTTTCGCCCTCGCCGACCCTGTGGTCACCCCGGCCACGATTGTGGAGCGTCGAAAGAGACGTTGCCCTTCACAGCCAACACAACTTCAGCTCTATTCCAAATGCACTTGTTGTCGGTGGAATGGGGTCATTTGGTGATGTGACGGTTGCACGGCAGTCGCTTGTGTCGCACGGGTGCGGTAAGGATGCTAGCGTCTCACCACCATCTTAATAACCACCCCCGCCCGCCCCGAACTGAATGGCAGAGCACTTGTCGGCCCTTCTGTCCGGCAAATGAGCAACAATGGTGGTTGAGGGAATATCTGAGGTGACTAGCAAAGCCTTTTAGCTGATAACATGTCCAATCGTTCATACTCTGCGTGTATTTTGACAGGTGAAGCTCGAGAAAATACGTTGAGGCGGCTGAGCGGGGCGTTTTTGCTTGGCTATATGCGAAAAATGCGTACAGTGTGTAAAGTCGTCACGACTTACCGCCGCCTTTTTCTGCGTAAATGTGGCAGGTCAACCGCCTATTATGGAGTGGCGACTGTTGGCGAGAGCATATTGATGTCGGCTGTGACTAAGACGCTTCAAAACGGCAGTCTTGGTCGGCTTAGCCCGACGGGAGGGCTATACCTCCCGGAGCGCTACCCCGTCACTACGTTTTCTAGGTTCGCATGGCCCTTTTCGACCCAATATGCCGAGCCCCAAGGGAATTTCAGGTGAGAAGCTTTAATTGAAACACGGCGCTAACTCTCAGCAGATTTGGGAGTGACAGAGATGTCGGACGCGCTGCGGTCCGTCCCTATAGAGCTGCGATTGTACGACACCAACTCCAGCACCTAACACTTCACCACCATGACAGCACCAAAGCATATTGATATAACTATGTAATCATCATTTCTTTCAACATTTTACACATCCTTGCATACTTGGCCAGTTTCAACATGATTGCATCGGTCTTCTATTTGGGCATATGCGTGTGGTTGAGCACGATGGGCGGATCATTGTGTGTGCATGCTTGTGTGCGGATGTGGTGTGTGTGTGTGTGGGGGGGGGGGGGGGGGGGGTGTGGTGTGTGTGCGTGTGTGTGTGTGTGTGTGTGCGTGTGTGTGTGTGTGGTGCTTCGCCATAATGGTGCTGAATTGGAGATCCTGTCCACTCCGGCTGAGGGCGAGCTTTTACGTGCTGCGCTCTTTCAGCAGCTGCAGCACCATCAATACGATATGCATCAGCCACAGCAACAGTGGCAGCACAAATTGAACAATCTTTGGTGGTACTACAACAGGAGCGAAATGTGCATCCGCATGCAGCGGCAATAGTTGCATTTTCAGGAAGCACAAACAACAATAGAAACATAAGCAAAAGTAAGCAACAGCACCAAGAGCTATGGCAATAACATAGACAATCAAGTCAGCAAAACAAGAGTGTCGACATTCGATAGCAACATAAACTTATATAAGTAGCAACAATGACATTAGCATGCAATAACAGTTGTAGCAAGAATGACATCAACATACAAAACAGAACATCAACATACGGCATAATCAGTAGCAGCAGCAATAGAAGCAGCAACAGTGATTTCGTTATATGCAGTAGCAATAGAAAAAAGAAACAGTTGTGGCACTAATAGCAAACGTGAATATATCAGCACGCCAGCAGTATCAAAAGCATCAGCAAGCTGTAGCACGAACAACATACATCAACAATTGTAGCAACAACATAGCCCACAAGCACAACATATGCAAGTCGGAAATGCATTATCAGCAGCTGCTTCAGCCACAGCACCGTCATGCAGCATGTGCAATAACAACAGCAACAACTGAAGCAGCAAGAGCAGCAAAATTACCAACCTGCAACACAATTTGGTTGTGGGTGATAAGATGTCACGATCCATGTATGCACGCAAATAAAATAAAGCAAACAACGACATAAATCCGTGTTACATTTAAAGTTCGTGGCAAATCACATCTGTCAAGAGTAAACTGCGTAGGTATACCCCCCCTCCCGAGATGCGCAGCGTCCGACTCGATTGCCGCCGTCACGCCGTGCGAAGCTTTTTAGCTTTCTCATCTTTGCTGCATAACCGTTGTTTCTCCTACAATAGCTGTCGCTAGTCTACTCGTTTGCTCCGGCTGCTTTGATTCTCCTCGGTGAGGCATTCCACCTCGACCAACAGAATTGAAAGCCCCGCAAGCGCTCGGCGAGTACGCGCCGATATGTACCGCGACGCCTCCTTTCGCGTGACCACCTCGGCTTTCCCCCGGCGTGCCTGGCCTTTCGTCGTCCGCCATAGTTGAGGCCCCCGTGTAGCTGTGCGTTTACGGCTGCCTTGGGTGGCGGGCTGATACTCCTCGACCTCGTCGGGCATTGCGCGCACAGACAGTGAAAATGTGATATCACGCAGCATGACGCGAGCAGCAACCACACACAGGTTTCAACATGAAATGACACGACAATAGTTATTAAAGTGAGGTGCTTTAGAGGCCCTAACCCTGCTTATTCATCAAATAAGGCCCTAGGGTTCATGAGGCAGTGTACGTGGGCGCGTGTCGGTGGTCATGCGCACGGCGTTAGTCGGGCGCGCGTGACGGCGTTTTCGCGTGTACAAAAAAAGCGCGTTTTCGGCATTTCAGGAACGCATTTTCTGAAACTCATAAGCCACGCCGAGAATGCAACACGTGGAGGCGACAAGCGCTCCATTCATTAATGCAACACGTGGAACGCAGAAAACTCTTAAGCCACGCCGAGAATGCAACACGTGGACGCGACAAGCGGCGCCTCACGCGCCGCTCGAGGAAGCACGGGGACGCTTGCGGCCCATGGCGCGGGTGAAGAGCGCCGTGGCAGGAGAAGGCATCCTAGCCGAGGAAGAAGCGGCCTCCATGCCGTACGCAGCGGCGGACAAACCCCGCAAGACGTTGTCCGCGTGAGCAACATGGACGGCGAGAGAGACCTTTCGACGCCAGGAGGCCAACAACTTGCCCACATGCATCCTTTTAGATGTGGCTGCCTGCTTGGCTAGCTCCGTCAAGAAAGCCGTGGCGTGGCCGCCGAGAGTACCAAATTCCGTGACTGGAAAGGGAATGAAGTGGATGTCGGGGCGACTCCTCAACCCCTCCGAGTACTTCTCGAACTTGGTCTTCTTAGCATGGCGGAGAGCGACTTCGGGTGACGGGGGGCTAGACACGCCGAACAAACCGGAAACCACGGCATCAAGGGCAAGTTTTGAGCCTCGGATGCCGTGATAGTCCAAGACACCCACATCCGCGGGGAGACCGTCGTTGCCGTTGGGGAGTTGAACTAACATCGTGGGATCTGTGAGAACCTCGACGCCAACCTCGAGTGCGCCACGAACATCGGAGATGATTTCCGCAAGGGCCGTCACTAACCAAGAGTGCGCGGTGTGGACCGAAGCATCTCCGCCGCAACGAGCCAAATGGTCCGCAAAACCAGTGGCCCACGCATCATCCGACATGTCAACACCCGCCGACGAGAACGCACCCCGCATAGCTTGAACCGAGAGATGGGAAGAAGCACAAGCAGTGGGGGAGCGTAGAGAAGAGAGGATGCGGGATGAGGGTAGGCCGAAGATGCGACAGACCGCGACGCGGAAAACTGCGTCGTAGTGCTCAGGGAACTTGTCACGGAGCTCGCCCAGGCGACCCGAAGTAGGCGGGTCCGAAGCCCAAAACGCAAGGGCGCCGTGGCCGAGACGAAATAGAAAACGCCTAGACTCCGGCCGAGCGCGGTTGGAAAACGTGGGAGCGAGCTTCGCGAAGCAAAGCAAGTAGACGCGCTCACTGATGTCGGCTTGTAGCTTCGGAAAGATGTCCGTGGCAAACGCAGAAAGAGGGACGAGCGAGGGTAGGCCATCAAGGGACCGAGCAATCTGCTCGTTGTTTGATCGGGCTTCGGCAACGCAGTTGGCGCGAGCCACCGTTGGACGTTTCGGGGGGAGCATCGCTAAGGCTGTGGTTATCAGGGGTTCAGACTCGGCGAGAGCGTGAGAACCGCACGCAGCGTCCAAGCGCGCCCACGACGAAGCGAGTTCTAACGATCACATGGGTTCGTTATCGCCGTCGTCTCCGTCCGGTGTACCATGCCTACGGGACACCGCTGTGGTCATAGCACTTGCTAACCGTCCATACATGGTCGGCTCCATTGGAACTTCGTCTTGGGAATCCCCGCGCACGCGAGCATATTGTGTTGTAAGGAAACGAATAGCTGAGCCCACTGCCAAACCGGCCGCTCCGACATGGGCCGCATCCGCCAAGGCAACCAAATCCCCCACCCCCATGCCTCCGAAACGTATGGGAAGAGACATCTCGGAGCGAGTGTTGCGGGGTAGGCTAGCTGCGGGAAGACCCAATGCCTCAGCCGCCACATCTAGGGTGGCTTTGTCAGCGCGCTCGAGGAACGTTACGACGGTGTCACCGTAGCCCTCGCCCATGCCAAGACCTCGGGGGACTGTACGGGCAAAGTGTCCGAAGCGGCGATTGCAATGTTGATGGATACGAAGCGCAGGGTGAGTGTGCCGGTGAGCCGCTAGACCCCTTAGACGTTCGCCGTAGGCCTCAAACTTACTTAAGGCCGTTTCGAACACGTCTCGAGCAAAATCGGATGTACCCATTGCCCCCCCCAATACTTTCGTCCCTTCCATGGAGACATTTACTCCCCGCATGATGTGGCCGTCGGGTAAGTTATCGAAAGCGTCACCGACACCCAAAGGGGAATACAAACAGTTTTTGCGGATGGTTACTGTGAGGCCAACGCTAGCATACGCCTCCGGCATAGCGTCGCCAATAGCCACGAGAGACGCAGGGGGTCCCAAGAAGTGACCATCATCAAAATAACAGCAGACAACGGATTCGTTCGGGGCAATCGCAGCCAACTGTTTGTATACCCGGGAGGCAACTATTGCGAAGAACATGGCCCCGAGAACGCAACCTTGATGGACTCCACGGGTACTCGGGATGCGCATGGCCGGGCTGTGAGCATTTGATGAGTCGTAAACGTACAAGGTAGATGGACGGCCATACAACATAGTAGCGACGCGGAGCAACGGTCGAAGCGCGGGATTTGCTGACAACTCCTCAAACAAGGGACGCCGCAAGAACTCGTTGAACGCGTTGGATGCGTCGCCTTAAATGTCCGCCCAGTCCGGTGAAGCGTCATGCGCGGCTCGAACCATGAATTGTACGATCTCAGCCCCGCCGCGGACGCCGACCCCAAATTGGTGCCGAGCAGCCAACCATTGAGACACTTCGTCACCAATTACGGCGGGAAGCGCGCGATTCGCAAAACGAACTAAAACGGAGCCAATTCCAATCGGGCGCAGCGTCCCCTTTTGGTCGCGAAGTTCTTGCTCTTGTGCGCGTCGTTATTCGGGATCAAGCTTGTCTAGCGGGATAAGTGTGGCAGAGGCGAGGAATGAGGCAACGCATGGTGGAACTTCTGCATTCACGATGGCTTCGGCTAAACCGGTGAGAGTTCAAGGGGAACCCAACGCGCGAAGAGTTTCAAACCTCCAACCGTCGACGTGGGGACTAGACCTTCGAGGGCATCTAGCAACGACCTCCATGATATCAACTTCCGAAGCACGGAGTTTGATACGAGGGAGGGAGAAGGGATCCGGCAACCAGTCCGCGAGGTCGTCATCGTCTTGTGGGTGCAACCGTGATAATTCCTCGTGCACCCCGCGACCACTTGCAACGGGGTTGGAGCTTAGGGCCTCCATAGCACGACGGTACTCCCCAACCGCAGCAAGACTAGCCGTCCGGTGGGCGACCTTGGCCGAGACGCCGTTATGAAAGGGTTGCGAAGGGGAGATGGGGTCGGTACCGGCCCTCGGAAGTGAGGTAGATGGCGATGCCCGCCCATTGGTAAGGGATGCGTGAGCGCGAGCGGCGGAAAACAATGTATCGATATCTCCTGACGCCCAATGGGCTAAGCGGTTGTCACGGTAATCAGCGACTGGGTCAGGGGGCAAATGCCCCACGGAAGTGAAATCAGCCATGGGGCGCAAAACTAAGCGCGGAAATAAAAGCAACGCCGCCCAAGCCGCTTCCGCGGAAGCCCCTTGGCTGGCCCTACCGCGGAAAGACAAAACGCAACCGACGAGCTCCTCGAAGACCGGCTTGACGAGGCGTACCACCGAAGGGGGGACGCCGTTCGAGGACGTACTAGATCGGGACGAAAGGAGGTAGGACTCGAAGAAGGCTTTGGTGTTCTCCCCACCAGTGCCCCCATGGTCAAGACACCATTGGACGGCGGGGGGCAAGGACTGGGGATGCGGCGGGGACGGCCGACCGCGCGGAAGCGAAGCACCGCATGCCGGCGGTTGGGAAGGCGTAGAATTACGGTGAGAGCAAGAATATTGGTGTCTACTAAGGCCCCCGCTCCAAAAGTATCGTCCGCAAAAAGTGCACGGCGCGAGGAGGTGGCGATCGGCATCCACAACTGGGCAATTGTCGGGCGCGAAAGTGCACGTTGTCGCGGGCGAATTTAGATGGGCGCATAACGCTTAAAGGGTCGGGAACGACGAGGGGCAACCAAAGCACCTCAAAGGAGCGGGGGAGCGCATTGTGGGAGCGGTGGGTAAAAACCGAGACGGAGTCTCGCTAGGTCGTAAGGCAAGCGAAGGCGTGTGAGCATTAGGTGATGATGTCCGAAGGACACCCGGGGTGGGGGGCATAGGGCACGACCCGGCCCCACCGCCGGGCGACCGGCCTAAAGGTGGCGGTGGAGGACGCCGATGACTATGTCCCGGCCGGGTCGCCGCCGCGGCCAACCGGGGTGACTCGTGTGTCGCGTCCTAAAATAAGTAGAGCACGCGGGGTCGAAGAAAGGGGGGGGGGGGGGGGGGGGGGGTATGTGGCTTGGACTATACCGGAAGTCGCCCGAGGTGGCGTTGTGGCGTGCCTTGGGAGGAAGATTCTCCGCCGACGTGGTGGGCTCCTCGATGCCGGTCCTTTGCGCCTCTAACCTCGCGTTGCTTGTAGTGGGGAGCCTTGGAGCCCGCGATGGAGGTGCTCAAGAAAAGAGCAATGAAGTTATTTGGTACTCGTGTACCAATCACCGCACCAGTCGGATGGAAACTCCGTCATACAACGTCGTATAGTAGTGGGGCGCCAAGCAATAAAGGATGACCTTGCAAATAGCGGGCTCCGAGTACGGGTAGTGATTATTAGAATGAAGTTTAGTTAGCGGGTTGAGAGCAGTACTGAAGTTGTAGTACCCGTACAATGATAGCGATGACGCGCGTGCCGATGCATGGAGCCTTGCTAAAGGGGGATGACCACGCGCGGGCGAAAACTGTAGCGGTACTGGTAGCGACCAAGGATCTCGAGGATGCCAATAGTAGGGACGGTACGGGCAGTTGTACCCGGTGGCGGGTCGAGCGACGAATAAAATATCCCGGGGGGTCACGATGACGATGGTACAAATAAAACGCACCGGAGCCGCCGACGGCGACTGACCGCGGACGATAAAAAGGAGAACTTTATGTATAGGTACCACGCGATGCCACAGCGTAGGAGAGCGCCGAGACAAAAGCAAACACGAATAGGCGGGCAGGCGTCACGCTCACCGCTACCAAGTTCCGTGCTCGCGGGCTCCCGACCCAAGCTCAGCCGCACATGCGCATGCGGTGGCGGCGGACAGAGTGTGTGGTCTCCGATTTGATTTGATTTTCTTTTAAGACTAATATTCGTGAATATTATAATAATCAAAATATTTCACTCATCATGAGAAAAGCAATACAGGTAGCACTGCGGAAATAACCGCCACCCAAGATGACAGCTTAGAGGAGGAAGCAAACAAGGATTAGCCCCACTGGTAGGGTACCATTACCCTACCGTACCCTCAGTCCTCTTGCGCGACATCCTGCTGCTTATGGATTCTTTATTGTGTTGGAGGAACAATGAATCGCAACATTTGGGAGATGTGTTCCGTTTTGGCGTTTTTGGGGGGTTGTGCGATGTGAATTCATGCAACGTCTTTCTGCTGCTCTTCATGGCACTCTGGGTTCCTATCTCCGCGACGCTTTTCAGGAGGGCAGTGCCGACGTTGTGGCATGCCTTCATGTTCCTCGGGCTTAGTTTTTTTCCTCTTTTCTTCTTTTTGCTTGGTGGCCTCCTTTGCTTTTTCTTGTGAGAATTTTTTCTCAACAATGAGTCGCATCGTATCGTTCGTAGCACTTCATCCATATCCGCTTTATAACGTCGATACGTAGCGACGGGCTTAGGTTTTTTCCTCGGGCTTAGGTTTATTTTCCCTCTTTTCTTTATTTTGCTTGCTGGCTTATGCTGCTTTTTCTTGTAAGAAATTTGTTTCAATACGTAGCGACGATTTGTTTCTGTTTGCATTATGTTAATAATTGGAATAGAAACAAATATTATGCAAAATCAATTCAGGATACTTGTGTTGCATTCTCGGCGTGGCCTAGGAGTTTCCTTAGTTTAATCTGCTAGGTTTGTGCACAATCTAGTGCTTTCCTTTTGCCGTGCTTTGGATTCCGTGATCCTCTTGTCACTCTTGCCCTTTTGTTTCCCCTCCCATTTTCCCTGTCCGTGCTCATCTTCTTCTTCTTGTAACCAAGATCTACTTCAGGATACTTCATGCTAGAATATGAATAGTCCATGGAATGTTTTACTAGAAGAAAAGCAGTGGAAATCACAAATCAAAATAACTATTACGGAAAAAGTGAGGAGGAAAAAACTCCGAAGCCCTACTAAGCCAGAATATGGATATCCATGCAGTATAAAGAGTCATGACCAGCTGACGATGTTGCTATGAAGTATATGAATAATGTTTCTAGCGAAGTTCGAGAATTCGCTAAAATTCTGCTCTTTCGGGACAGCATATTAAGTCGATGCTCAAGGGGGAAGCTCATGGTCGCTGTACGTTTCTCTATAGTGAAATAAAACAAAAATGCAGACGAATTAAGTACGTCAAATGTAACCTTCAAATGGAAATCATGAATCGCTCACTGAAAGTTAGGATGAAGTGGCATTCAACAACATCATGACATCATTAGCATTCAACGACAACGTTCAACAACATTCAAGTGGAAGTTCCTTTTGTTAAGCGTTTTTCCTCGTGAAGTATGCTACCGGGAGGAGTATCCGGCTAACGGGAGGAAGAGCGCAAACGTTGTACGCAGTGCCTATTTCTATTCTAGAGCCGTACTACGAAGATATACCCGTGCGCGACACGGCCATCCATGATATACGAGGGGCGGCACGCGCATGGGAATTATACGGATGCTGCTGAACGATCGCGGCATGCGCGAGGTGTTCAAAATTTCGCTAGGGAATCTTTCCCCCGACCACAACCGCCACTAATTCCCGACACATGGAAGTACATGTTAGCTTTCGTCGGGTTATTTTCGTTGATCTGCCGTGCCGTTGCTCGTCAAGCGGGCGCATCGGCGAGGCGTCTTGGCGACAGTAGCAGTTGAACACCGACAATGACGACGCACGAGTATCGCATTTTAAACCTCCGCGCAGCTCGCAACGCTAGTTGCCGCATCACATGAACACAACCACGAAGAGTGTTATGCGATGACGTTGCTACATGGGCCGGGTTGCGCAGAGAGTGGCGGCTTCGATGTGTTCGACTTCTTCAACCGCGGGGTACTCATGTAGCATGGGATAACTTCCAATGAGGGGGAAACGAGATATCTTTGATTTTAAAAATCTGCTGACTATTAGCCGCAGCGACCGCTACTTGTATGCCTTGGACCATGGCATAAGTAGCTATGATGCAAAATGTATCCCGTATGTATTAAATAAATATATTATATGTATACATAGCGCTGATGTGCGGTGTTGATGCTTGGCGACTGAAGTAACATAATCATGCACGGGCTAATTTCGGGCACATGTATAAACATGCTCGTGTAGGAGCATTTCAAAGTTACATATACTTATAATATACTTATGTTACCTATACTTATGTCTAAGAAATAATAGGCAATACAATGTGTCTTTTCCATGAATTTGTATACCTATGCTAGTTCACACAAAATTCTACGTGCATGAATGTGTGCATAATTGTGTGTGAGTGTGTGTGTGTGTGTGTGTGTGTGTGTGTGTGTGTGTGTGTGTGTGTGTGTGTGTGTGTGTGTGTGCATAATTGTGTGTGTGTGTGGGGGGGGGGGTGTGCGTGTGTGCGTGCTTGTGTGTATGTGTGTGCATGCGTGTGTGTGTCTGTGAGTGTGTGGATTTCATCATTATCATTGACGCGTTATATACGTTCATGAGCTTCATAAAATACCTCACTACGTGCGTGCCTGATTGTGT
Source organism: Tetraselmis chui (assembly GCA_026401115.1). NCBI lineage: Eukaryota > Viridiplantae > Chlorophyta > Chlorodendrophyceae > Chlorodendrales > Chlorodendraceae > Tetraselmis > Tetraselmis chui. The sequence goes on from JAPMLY010001586.1 coordinate 64,728, forward strand.
GTGTGTGTATGTGTGTGTGTGTGTGTGTGTGTGTGTGTGTGTGTGTGTTTTGTGTGTGTGTGTGTGTGTGTGTGTGTGTGTGTGTGTGTGTGTGTATGTGTGTGTGTGTGTGTGTGTGTGTGTGTGTGTATGTGTGCGGGTGTGTGTGTGTGTTTGTGTGTTTGTGTGTGTGTGTGTGTATATGTGTGTACATGTGCGTTTTCCATGCATTTCTATACCTATGCCAGTTCACAAAAAATTACACGTGCATGAATGTGTATGCATTATTGTGTGTGTGTGTGTGTGTGTGTGTGTGTGTGTGTGTGTGTGTGTGTGTGTGTGTGTGTGTGTGTGTGCGTGCGTTGTTGTGTGACTCCCTGTGCGGTCACGGACTTTGGTACTCACTGCGGCCACGCCACGGCGTTTTTGAAAGAGCAGGCCAAAGCGGCAGCCGCCTCTTAAGCGATGCATGTGGGCAAGTTGTTGGCCTCCTTGCGTTGACAGTTTTCTCTCGCCGTCCATGTCGCTCACGCGGACAACGTCTTGCGCGGGTTAGCCGCCGCCGCAGACGGTGCTGAGGCCTTCTCATGCCACGTCGTTGTGTACCCGCGCCATGGGCCGCAAACGTCCCCGTGCTTCCTCGAGCGGCGTGCGAGGCGCCACTTGTCGCCTCCACGTGTTGCATTTTCAGCGTTAATTAGGAGTTTCCTTACTTTAGTCTGCTAGGTTTGTGCACAATGCAGTGCTTCCTTTTGCCGTGCTTTGAGTTCCTTGTTCCTCTTGTCACTCTTGCCCTTTTGGCCCCCCCTCTCTTTCATATACATGTTCATGTTGTGCTTCTTGTAATCCATTATGCTCGTGTAAACCGAATTGAAATGATGGAATGAGACATCGCATGAGTGCATGCAAAATCATATAGATCAATAAAACCCAGATGAACTTCGTATCATTATTGTTTATAAAAAAAAATCCTACGGATGAATAGAATGCGGAATATATGCATCTAAAAAATATAGCCATGCAGAATAAATAAACTTTCGTCCGTATTATCTCCCCCGGGGAGATGTAGCTTGGCGACGCAGTAAGCAGACAGCGAGCGCCCTTTTCTAGTAATACTTCCCGAATAGCCATAGCTCCGGCGCCGTAGATACGCCCGTACCCTCCTCACGCCCCTCCAAAGAATATTGATGGGCCCACCCGTATCATTCGCAGGCATGACGGTAACTACTTTCGTATCCATGCACATATTTACAATCTTTGTTGAGAGAACTAAGTGAGATCCGCGGGGTAGGGCAAGGCATTAACTTTTACGCCGGGTACGGACATTATTTAGTTTCCGAAAACGCCCTCCATACATGGCTTCTCAGCGGCGGCTGATCTTGAGGATCGCCGCCACCGGACCAAGCCGCTTCTCCGCCTGCGACTTGCGTCCTACTTACGTCATGTCGTGCCTCGCCCTCCGGGAAGGCACGACCGGCCCATGGATGGTCGAAGGCTAGCGAGCGCCCTTCCCTGGCGTTGCTACGCGGCTGTCCGCCGCCACATCCGACACCCGCGTCTCACCCCTGACCCGACCGTACCCTCCTCGCCACCACACGCTCTTGAGATACATGCCCCACCCCCCCATTACGACGGTATCCAGCAGTATCTAGCCACGAAAGAAATGTGATGTTGCTAGTGAAGTCGATGGAAGTGTCGAAAAATAAACTCGCACCTTGGTCGTTATCATTGTCTCAGGATGACAAGTAGATGTAGCTAGGTGCTCCAATTCGTCCGATGAGCAACCTTACCACCATCATTTCTGCTTGTCGGCCATGCATGATGGCGCCTTGCTACCTAGCTCCGGGCACTACAAGAGACGGTGTCCCTTCTTGTGACACTTTAGCAAAGTCCCTCCTCTTGGTCCCGTTAACGCTCCATAGGAGTCAAAGTCCCAACGACGGCATTGAGATCAACTCGGCCAATGGTTTAAGAAGTCCGCCCGCGGCGTCCTCGATTGCCACGTCCTCGACCACGTCCACGATGAGACCCCTCATCACGTTCACGACCACATCCTTCACCACGTTCAAAGCGCTTGGTAGCCACAAGCTCTTGGTTGTCAAGTGGGCACTCCTGAGAATGTCGGCCACTTCCATGGTTACCATATGGAATCTATTAGCCTAGATGTGGCGAGTCGGTCATGAGATCATTCGAGAAATTTATAACTCAACCAGCGGCATGTTGTAATATTTATGTTGAAAGCGATGAGACTTGAATTGAGTCTGAAGTTCCAAATTCAACAGTCCTTTGATGAAGGCGACGCACTTGAAGACGTCTAAAAATGGCTATCGAAACCTCCTCAAAATTTTGTTAAACTAATGAGTGCAAATGGCGTAAGTCTGGGAGCCTTGCCTAAGTAGAAGCATGTCCGTAATTGCGTCATTTGCTCTGATGTTGGGCAGCATGGACGTCTCACGAATCTTTGTAGCCAAAGATTCGAACGTGACAATAATATCTGTTTGGGTCTTACGGTTGAGCAACCAACTATTCAAAGCAACGGAGGACTCTGACTCAACCCACACAACAACGGTGTACGTGTCGAGATCGATGCCCATCATGAGAAAACGTTGAGGCCGCACCCCTAACTAGTCCTCCAACTTACGTGTGTCTTGTCCAAACTAGTAGGGGGCGTTAATCGCGGCCTTACGCAGCGTCTCAGTCAGCGTTACCCTCATGCCAACAAAGTTGGGTGTGGGTGCCGGAACTCCAATGCGCAAATCGGTAGGTGTCTCACCATACTGCTAATTAATGCTGCCTTTGATCAACATCTAAATAGGACCTCAGTCGGCAACTATAAAACGGGGGTGAAGAAAGAATTTTATTGGTAACAACTTGGACAACGGGGACAAAAAGCTGTCGAGAAATCAAATAAGCGCCTCGAATAGATTCCCATTGAGACAAGTAACCAAAATGAATAACTCGTACTTACGTTGAGTCTCCATGGCAAGGCCAATCTTGGATGGCATAAGCGACAACCCATTGATGTCGTCAATACTCGGAGCGGTCTAGGTACCATCACATTGAATATTCGACTCAACAGTAACAACTTGCTCGACCTTAGCTGGCGTACGCAGATTAGCAATCACGTACGGAACATTTACCGAGGCTAAGAAGATGCGAACGAGCTAATGTTGACCAAAGGCGAACGGTACGCGTACATGGATGCCACTCAACAACGCAAGATCGTCGACGGGGAGAGTTAGGTAAGTTTCCGCAAACAACTCACGAACGGCAGCGTTGGCAGGTGCTTCGTTAGGCAAAATCGAACCGGCAAGAAACCAAGTTTTACCATTACGGGTTTGCGTTGTAGCTCGAGTTTGATGTGAGAGGCTTTCGAACCTCCAGCTGTCGATACGACCACAACGCAATTACCGGATCCAAGAGAAGCCATCTCGAATCAAACAAATAGCGTCGAACAAGTCAAGCAACAATGAAAGCGTGTGAGTGTTTTGTTGGTGCTTCTGCAAGTGGAAGTGCAAATGGAAAGAGATAGGAGATGAGTCAAGGTTAAGTTTTGAGCAATAGATTGTAAACAAACAAAGGGGTTGGCTGAATGGTTTTATCACCGCCCTCCACTGCATTATGCTTTGATAGCTCCAACCTAGCTATTATGTTGCACATGTTCTCGCATGGTCACCGTGCCATGCGCTAGGGTTTTCGTAACGGTATGATGAGACTAGCAACGCGGCTTGTGCCTCTCGGAAAATCACACTAGCGCGTCACGTGGCTAGTAAGATGAATTGTTCGTACCTTGCACGTTCTAGGAGGTATGGGTAATACAATACATAATAAACAATACCCTCGCTTATTTGCATTGGCGACGTTGCCACGAAGTACGTCCTTCCTATAGAAAAGTACGGGTCAATTAAGTAACGAGTACATGTACAATGTCTTGCAATGTATTGTTGCATGCCATTACTCGTCACATGACGGGGGTGTGACTCCGTGACTCCCTACTCGAAAATGTTCTTACAAGAAAAGGGAGTGGAATCTACCAAGCAAGAATGGAGAAGGAGGGAAAAACCCCACATACCTAAGCCCGAGGAGGATGAAGGCATGCCACATCATCATCACTCCCCTCATGCAAAGCGTCGCGAAGATAGGAACCCAAAGTACTATGAAGAACACCATACATACGTTGCATGAAGTCTCGCCCCACATCCATTTGTCGAAAGGGAACATAAGTAGATCGACGAACGAAATGTTGCATGCGGACATAACTACTCGAAAATCGAACGTGCGTCCAAGTGTCGTACTTTAATACACGTGTTAAAATAATGGGTTGAAATTAGCAGTAGTGCACATTCGTATGCTACCGTTTATTTCAGCGGGACCATCCAAATGAAATTGAAATTGAAATTGAGATTGTTCACAACATGTGCCGGCAAACTGGACCGATTGCTGTCTCTCGGGCCTCTCTACCAAGCCATACATGACTTATAAGCGAGTTTAGCCCGGGTCTCTTCGACCAGGTACACCTATCGACACACCTAGCTTCAATGTGTGTCAACGTTCCTCGGGAGTTAAAAAACTGTAAGCAACCGCAGTAATTGCCACAGTCCCCCCGCCTAGGCAGTAACAACGTAATAATTTTTGTAATCAAGAAAAATAGATCTAAAAATAAATCCACTTGTCGAGAAATGCAAAACTAAACTGCTGCTCGACCTTGACGATGCTCGGCCCGCTCCCACCGAACCAGGGTGCCGACCGGCCGAGGCCGGTCGGCGTTCGGAAGGGACGACGGGCCAGCCTAATCTAGCTCCCGCGTGACTTCGGTCTTGCCGAAAATAGGAGGGGAAAGGCTAGCAAAAAACCCTTCCTCGCGTGGTCGCTCGTCGATCCCGCCGCCCCATCCCGTAAGCCCCGCCAAGGTCGCCGCCGCATCCGCCGACGCGACGGTCCTCCTTGTCGAGGTCTCCCGTCACCTCGAGGGCAAGTGGGGGGGACCGAGACACATAGACATAGAAAAAATGGGCGCTCTTGCCTCCGCACCTGAATTTTCCCCGCTCATTTCCCCGGTTTTTTCTCTATATGGTACCCGGGTACCTGTCAGGTAGTCCGGCCTGCGTCCGTACCCTCCCCCCTCTGATCGCGCGTCCACCTAGTAGACTTTGTTGAAGTTGGGGCCTCCGTGCTCACCCGGCCCCCCCCGCAAGGGTCTCGTCTATCCGGTAGTGGGTATCGAGGAGGGGAGGGGGGGGGGTCAGGTCGCCGTAGCCGGATCCGTCGGGCCGCGGGTGCACGGAAATTAGTCAAAACCCTCCGTACGGGGTTTTCCGGCGGCGCCGACCCGGAGGGTCGTCCTCGCCAGATCTTGTCGCTCCTTCCGTCGCGACTGGCCGCCTTGCCGCCCAAGCCTACTCCTCCCCCCTCGGGAGATGTATCATGTCGGCGTGGCGGCTCGCTAGTGAGCGCCCTACCATGGTGCTGCTCCCCAACTAGCTCGACGCCGGGTACGGACATTAGTTTAATTATCCAAAAAGCCCTCCGTACATGGCTTTCCGGCGGCGGCTGATCCAGAGGATCGCCGCCGCCTCACATAGCCGCTCCTCCGCCTGCAACCGGCCACCGGCCTGTGCCAGTTTTTGCCTCCCCCCTGAGAAGTGTCGAGTGGCACAGGGCTGGTCGGCGGCTAGCGAGCGCCCTTTCCTTGCGCTACTTCCCGGCCGGCCACCACCAGCTCCAACACCCGCCTCCGACCGCTGATCCGGTCGTATCCTCCTCGCAATCAAACGCTCATGAAGTACAGGTCCCACCCCCTCGAGGTAGGACTGTTCTTAGTAGTATCTGTACGCGAAAAAACATATCGGACGGGCCGAGCGGGAGATCTTGGCGCCGGTATTGCACAGAAATTGTTTTTTCAAAAGCCCTTAGTACAGGGCTTTCCCGACAGCTGTTGATCCCGCGGATCGAGCTGTCGGCCCTCTTAGCCCCCTACCGTGCCAGGCCTGGCACGGCTACGGGGTTTCCAGCGCCCACCACGGGGAGGTGAGGGGATGCCGACGGGCCTGCGAGCGCACCCCCCTCCGGGGCCGCCGCCGCTGCGCCGCCGGCGGGCGCCGCGGGACCATCCAATCTAAATAATACAGGATCTACAGTCGATGCGGAGTTTTGTGGTCATATTGATTTGGATCTAGAGGTTTGCATATCCGACTTCCTTGTGTACGGGACAGTAACACTAGCGGTTACTGTTACCGTTAATAGCGGCGCGTCGCACTTGCATGGCAACCACCTTGCCTTAGCAGTTAGACGCAGCCAACGACCAACGACTTCCCCAACGGTCAACTCTAGCTAGCCCAAGCCTTGTAAGCCGTAGCTAGCCACGAGCCTAGGCACTCTCTGCTTTCGCGCTCGGCCAATCTAGGCTTCGCGCGAATGCAGTCTCAACTCTAGTAGTCGAGCATGGTGTAAATTTACAAGGGGCTGGATCCGGATCTTACGGCTCCGCGAATCCCCGAGACTACTCGGGTTCGGACTCGGTCTCGTGGGTCCGGACCCTAGAATCACAGGTAATCGCGGGATCCGGACCCTAGAATCACAGGTAATCGCTGGATCCGAACCCTAGGTTCGGTAGGTTATCGCGGGATCCGAGCCCTAGAATCACCGGTAATCGTTGGATCCGGTACCAGTTATTGTAAGTAATCGTTGGATCCGGTATCAGTTATTGTAAGTAATCGTTTGATCCGGTATTCATCGTACTTTAATGGATCCGCGGTAATCGCGAGTACCTTATCCTCGCAAAACGATGTGGAATCGCGATACCCAATCAGTACTCACGATTCCGAGTATCTCACGATTCTGTGGTAGCCCGAAGTGACACGCTGTTTTTTGGGGAGGTATTTGGCAATGCAAATCTGCTGAGGTGTATGTCTAGGATTGGTTCAATAGCCCTGATTGTTGTCATTCCGCAGCCTTGAATCGATTGTAGCCCACCCAAGGGCCAGTTAAATGGTGCGTACGCGCTTGAAATCCACCATAATCTTCCCGTCCACATCCAACTCCTATCACAGTTAGCAACAATGGCGGGGCAAGCGGGAAGTAGTAGACCGTCTAGATTAGGGAAGAGCTTGCCATCGACGGCTATCCAACGTACATAAGAGGAGCTTGTTGGGAATTCATATAGGGTGTTCAGGATACCTCGGTCAAAATCTACTGTATGGGATCCAAGCATGAGCAGGCGCATAGAACTAGTAGAGATGTAAAATTTGAATTTGCTGTATAAATTTCCCCCAAAATGCGCAATTTGTATCAATTTGCATGAGTGCTTCGAGTACTTGTTGGAATCGCGAACCCAACGAATCCAACGGAACCAAAAATTTAGAAGTACTCATGTACTCGGTTCCGGAACCGAAAACACAGGTACTCACTGGATCCGAACCCTTGAATCACAGGTAATTGCTGGATCCGAACCCTAGAATCACAGGTACTCGCTTGATCCGAACCCTAGAGTCACAGGTAATCGCGGGGTCCGAACCCTAGAATCACAGGTACTCGCGGGATCCGGATCCTTTTTTTAGAGGTACTCACTAGTTCCGGATCTTAAAAAATCAAGTACTCATGGATCCGAACCCAACAAAAGATTGGCGGATCCAGGCCCTGCAATTTACCATCATCCCATGCGCACACGAGCGTCACGCGACACTTCCCCTTGTTCTGCTACGCAATGACGCATCATGCAGCCTGAGCAGTCTACGTCCGCAGCAACGGCCGACCCTCACGCTACCTCAAGCGAACAACGCACAGCCGAACATATTCGTACGGCAGTTTTGGCTTCGAAACAACGGATTACTGAGCAGTTTTTGGCGGCTAACGCTGCCTTAGTGCCTTACTAGCGCAGCTCCAACAGACGACAACCACAACTGCTATTACTGATCAACATCAGGCCATTCCCGCCGACGCGACCCCAGCGACGGAGGGTGGTAAGGCGGCCCCTGAGCCACCTATCGACCTGCTTGACGACGAGCCCGAACCCCCCGCGTCCGAATTCGTCGGCTCCGCCTACTACGGCGAGGTCATCCCGGCCGGCCTCGAGCGTCCCCCACGCGACGTTGAGGGGCCACGTTTGTGGACACTTACATACGACACCGCCCGCGCTCTAAGCGACAAGCGCACCCAATCGGCATACGACGAGTACCTTCACATCGGCTATTATGCCTTCTTCGACAGCTGCGACAACGCGGCAATTGGCGAGGCTTTGGACACTTTGTCGCACGGCCCACCTCTATCGACTGAGCAGACGGCAGCGATTGCCCTTATCCGAGCGGGTCATCGCACCCACACAGCGACGGAGGAGGCCGCCCGTACTCGATTGGGCTTCCTCCGCCTCACCAAGGGCGGACAAACGAGCACGGATGTGGACCGCGTTTTTGCCGAGCTTGCTCACGAACGCTTCTGTCGCCCACGCCATACCGCGGTCACCGGCCCACTATATGCGCTACGCCAGACGTTCATCGACCGCACATTGGAAGTCAGCCTTCACGCCGCGAGCAAGGCGGCCGCTGGCGCCTCATTCGCCAAAATCACTCCGGACAAACCACCGGGCCCCGACGCAACAGCCCGCAAAGCAGCCGCCGACAAACGCAAGGCAGCAACAGCCCTTGCAGCCGCAGCCCGCGCCACCCCACTCGCAAAGCCGACCGATCCGGCCAAGCCTACGTCCAAGAAATGATGGTGTGGCCTGCCGCGCCGATTCCTGCTCCTCGACATCTTCTTTCATGCGCCACCGCGTACGTCGAAGATGGCGGGGGTGGAGCGCATCGGCGCGAGCGGCCAAGTCCCGAGTTGGATCCGCCATGGCGTGCGCGCGAAGTTCAAACACGGCATGCGCCCCAAGCCTTTCAACCACATCATATCTATGCTAGACGCTACACTAGCTCAACTCGAGTTTCTGAGCTCGGTACTTCCACGCTTCGAAGCTTGCGGTGCGTGGGAGCGCTCAGACAACCCTCGCTACGTTTTCCGGATGCAACCAGTGGCGTTTGATCATCGAACTTCGATAACTCAACCGTTACTGCTCAACGTTCAACATGACTTGCGAGACCCTCAAGCACCTCTGCCACCTGTCTCGTCCGGGCGACTAGTTCATCTCGCTCGACCTCGCCGATGGGTACTACACCCTTGGCATCCGGGAGGAAGACCGAGATTACTTCACGGTCAACTACCGCGGCACCCTGTGCCGCCTCGCGTGCCTTCCCATGGGCTGGTCGGGCCCAGCTTCCTACTTTTACAAGCTAACCCAAGTGTTTACGAACCATCTACGACGCCCACCCCCTCCCACGCCAGCATCTACGCCAGACCGCACGCGCCCGCCCAAACGTTTACTACGGAACGCTCGATGGCGCGGTACGCGACTCCTCCCCTACATGGACGACTTCCTTTTCTTGGCGGACTCTTACCAAGACGCGCTGCTCCTTCGCCAGCGCGTCCATGCCCTGCTAGACAGCCTAGGCCTCCAACGCAACCCCCAAAAAGGCGTGTGGACGCCGACGCAAGTCGGCAACCATTTAGGCTTAACGGTGGATTTACAGCTCGGCATGTTTCGCGCCCCACCCGCAAAACTGCAACAACTCGCGCAACACGCGTCATCCCTACTCGGCCGAGCAGCTTCCAATGCCAGATGGCTACCCACCCGTCAACTCGCGGCCTTCGCGGGAAAAGCCCAGTTTCTCTACCTCGCCATTGCGCCCGCCCGGTTCTATTTACGCGAGCTCCACAACGTGTTAGCCACACGGACTGGTTGGGGGGGACGCGTGCGCCTCACCGACCAGCTACGACGCGACCTCGAGTGGTGGCGTACGGTGCCCACCCAACACAACGGTCGGTCAATCTAGAAGCCCATCGAGACCGCTCACCTCCACGCCGACTCCAGCGACTACGGATGGGGAGCCGTGCTGAACGACGACTCCAACTACCAAGCACGCGGCTTTTGGAGCGCTACTGACCGTCTACAACACATCACATGGAAGGAGCTTTGCGCCGTTCGGCATGCAGTCGAGTCCTTTCTACCTCAGCTCAAAGGCCGTCAAGTTCTCCTACACGAGGACAACACATCAGTGGTGGCCGCTCTAACCAAGCTCACCTCTGGGTCACCCGTCATGATGACCGAGCTCCGGCGCTTGTGGTACCTTCTCGACACCAACGACATCCACATCCGCCTGCGCTACATCCGGTCAGCCGCCAACGTTTGGGCGGAGACGCTAAGCCGCGAATTGGACACCGAGGATTGGCAGCTCAACCCCCGGCTTTTCGGACACCCTCAACAACGGTGGGGCCCGCTAACGATCGACCGTTTCGCGTCCATGCTAAACGCCCAACTCCCACGGTTCAACGCCCGATGGAGGGACCCTCAGTGCGAAGACGTCGACTGCCTACATCTGCCGGACGCAGCCAGGCGTCGCGAAAACAACTACGGAACCCTCCATGGACCTCCCTACCGGCGCTTGCTGCCAAACTGGCCCAATCACAGGGAGCAGCGACGGTCATCGCCCCCTACATGCCGGACAAAACGTGGTACCACGCGTTCGCCCGGCTCGCCACCGCGACTTTGCACTTCCCGGCGGCCCGCGACCTGTTCTTTCCCGGCAGGCTCGGCAGGCGCGAGGGGGTCGGACCACCCGCGTGGAGCATCGTGGCCTTTCGGCTCTCACCCCCTCCTGGCTATACACCCGACGCGGATCAATAGGCCGAGCTTTACGCCCTGACCGGTTAAACTCTCCCGTACAACCAGCGCGCTCCCTCCGCACCAGACCGCCTTGCTACCACCTACAATTAAGAGCAGCACCGGCGCCATGGTCCGCCGATATTGCTGAAACTTTTCAAGACCTCCTAGGAACCGATAAGCTCGGGGTTACGGCAGTCGCCCTTCTCAGCAACTCGCTAGCGCCGTCTACGTACGCTAGCTACGACAGCGCGCTCCGACAGTTTTTTATATTCCGTACAAAGGAAAATATCACCCCGCTACATGCCACCCCGGCCACAATGGTTCGCTACACCGCATGGTTGGCCCTTTTGGGCACGGTCGCCGCTAGCTCGCTGCAAACCTACTTCTCAGCAGTAAACAAAATTTTCCGGGACCATTTTTCTAGCGCCAACCCATTGCAGTGGGCGAACTCCTAGCCGACGCGAGGCGTGGCCTCGAAATGCTGCAACGCCGCCTCGTCCCGACCGACTCACGCCTACCGCTTCCCGCCCCCGTCGCCCTCAACATCCTATAGGCAGCCGCCACTTGACGCGACAACCTCACGAGGACTCATGTTACCCTTCCCCTGTTGCAGCGTTTCCGGGCCTGCTTAGCTGTTTGCGTCAATTACATCTTTTTTTGCCGCGCAGAAACTGGCGCCCGCTGTCAGACCGACGACCTAATTGTCGACAGACCTTCACCACAGATTTGTCTTTTCGTGCGTAAAACTAAAGGCGACCAACGCCGTGACGCCCGCGACAAGCTAGTGTTCGCTATCCCCAACGCTGCCAACCCCGTCCTTGCGGACCTTTTAGACTACTACTCACATCAACGCGCCGCGTTCTGCGCCAAATTTTACAAGCGACCACCCCCTGACGCCTTCTGGAACTTCTCACCTGATGAAGCCTCCGCCGATTGGGGGGCCGCGTCCACCATCTCCGCATGGCTCTCCCTTGCCCTCCTCACTGTCAACACGTCCGTGCCCGCCGGTTTTAAATGGACATCGCACAGCCTCCGGAAAGGAGATGCTTCCGCTGCCAGCTGCATCGGCGCGCCCCTCCCCGTAATCAAATATATGGGTGGTTGGGCCAAAAACAGCTCCGTGACCGAAGGAAAGTACATTGACCCAACCATGACCCCCACACGTGCTGCTTGGCGGTTCTTCGGCTGGCTCGCTCCGTCCCCCCCGCAACACTAATTTTGGTTGTGCAAGCCTTTGGCTTTAGGTTACTAGCAAAACGTGCCCTAGGGTAAATGGTTAGATTGACTTGAATCTAGAGGTTTGCATATCCGACTTCCATGTGTACGGGACAATAACACTAGCGGCTACAATTACCGTTAATAGCGGCGCGTCGTACCTCCATGAGTCCATGGCAACCACCTTGCCTTAGCAGTTAGACGCAACCAACGACCAACGACTTCCCCAACGGTCAACTCTAGCTAGCCCAAGCCTTATAAGCCGTAGCTAGCCACGAGCCTAGGCACTCTCTGCTTTCGCGCTCAGCCAATCTAGGCTTCGCTTGAACCCACCCACCCAACCCTATAATCCTGCGCTAATCGTCCCCCAGGCCCGCCTGTGGGTGCCTTTTGGCCAAATTGTAATAAAGATGACATCTTTGGCAAAACGTGCCCTAGAGTAAACCTTAATTTAGGCAATTATTACGGGCGGTACGTCAGGAAGTAGCATATGTCATCATCGACAAATCTTCAGTTGCCACTTACGGTTGCGGGTTTTTCGCTACGTTATGCTCTTATAAATATGTCTGTAATCGAAATCCTAACATACCAGCTCAGCCAGCGCCGCAGTATCCCTCATCTGCTGTCTGAGACGAACAGTGCACCTGTACAGGTACTTATTGAATCTGTCCTGTAAGTAAGCATCAAAAGCTACCTTCGTATCTACCTTCGTACCTGTACCTGTATCATCCGCGGTTTTATTGGTGGCAATCGGGCTCATCATAAATAGGAAGAACAAGAATGCTTGACATAAAAAATACCGCCATATGTAAGCAAACATTTAATACCGCCGCCTACGCGTAGTGCAACAAACTCCTACCCGGCCTCTCGTCTATTTGCCCGTTGTCGTGTAAGGACCACGGCTGTTGCGATACAAGCTCGGGGATGGCGGCGCTGATGGGTGGACACGGGAGGCTGGTGCCAAGGGGCGGGTCCTCTACGCGAACGCTGGTCTCTGTACTTGCTGGTCTGGTTGCCCTCAACGTCGGCCTGCGCCTCGCCCGGCACGGCGTCCTGTCAGGTGCTGACGGGGCACTTTCTACGCCCCCTCCGCTTCGTTGTCTTGACTGTGCCCTGTAAAACCCCGAGACATGCTCCTGTCGCTATTGGCGTATCGCGCTTAATCGGCCACCCTCCTTCCCTCCCCCGATTTCCTGTAAAGCCGAATCAGTCTGTAACGATTGGCGGCCGTCCAAAACCGCGACACTCTGTAAAGGTATAAAACTAACGGTATTATTGCTCGCCTCTGGCTGTAATCGATATTTGAATTATGAATAACAGCGATTGCATGAAGAAGACAGCTCCGCAATGGTGAGGCCGGCAGGGTTGAGAAGTGACGGCTACAGAAGGCTTCTTCCTCACACTATTTTCCCTCAGACTGTGGGTAGGGGGTGTGGCTTGGAGCAAATCACTACTCTTATTTGTTTCGGCTGACGGGCCGTCGTGATATTGTCCGGTGTGGTACCACGCAGGAGGGCGACAAGGGAAGGTGCATGGATTACAAAAGCTGAGCGAAGCCGAGGAACGAGATCTGCCGGAGCCCGTGGGTACGTCCTAATACAAGCTTCCGTCACAAGTGGGACATGTTACGATGTGCTGGGTTGAACTTGAGTATTGGCGGGCTGAGAGGGTGCTGATTGGGTTGGCCTGACTGGGTGGTGCGCTGTGTTGTCAGTGTCGCTTCTCCATGAGCTCTCGCTCGGCGGCGGCTTCACCCTCTTTGCGCCCTCCGGCCCCGCGTACACTCGCTGGCAAGCGGAGCAGCCCGCGAGTGCGGAGCATGAGGGACGCACCGCACTGGTAGACCACCCCTCTATCATTCACACGCTGCCGTACTCTTACACTGCCTTGCCAGGGCAGCGAGAGCCTGTGCCGTCATGATTCCCGGTGGCCAAAAACACCGTGTTTCATTATTTTTCGGAATACATTATTGCATTTTCTCCGTAATGATTTATTCTTGTGAGGCTCGTCGTATAACCTCTCTTGAAGAATCCCTCCCCCCTTTGCTTGGCTTTCTTGTCTGGCAACGCAACACCTCCCTCTCCCCTCACCTCTTGCCCCCGCCTCCCAACATTTCTTGTATGTCTGTGAAGATTAAACTCATTTATTTGATATTGGGTGCATCTTGAATAGAGGGCGCTTTTGTTTGTGCTTTGCCTTCAGCCCATTCACGTTAATTCTACGAGAACCTCCACAATTATCCTTCCTCTTCTCTGTATTGCCCTAGTCAATCTGAAGGTGGCGAATGTGGATGAAGGCACGACCGCTCAAACTGCCGTGTGCGTGCTTGGTTGGGGGGCGCATCTCCACAGGAGGCACTCACGGCGCTGCTGGGCAACCACGTGCTGGATGAGCTGCTTTTTATCGAGGATGTCCCCTCTTCTGGCATTACGGTAGGAACACCCCCTCTGGATGACCCAACCCCCTCGACAATTTCACTGAACCCAAGTATGGAAATTGCTTTAAATATTGGTTTGGCTCTTCATTTGTACAACGCAGGTACCTTGTGAAAGTTTTGGCACCCCACTCAAAGGAGATTTTATTAGAGGAAACGGAATTGGAGCTATTGTTAATCCTAAGTATGTATTAAGTATTCTTTTATATGATAAGTATGTTGAAGGTTTTCACACATGCATACAAACACATGAGCGCACGCGTACACCCGCATATTGACGCACACACATGCATACAAACACTGTGGCGCACACACACACACACACACACACACACACACACACGCGTGCGCGCACAGATTAGCGCGCACACACACACACGCACACACACACACACACATGTTGACGCGCGCACACACACACACAAGCACTGTGGCGCACACGCACACACACACACACACACACACACACACACACGCACTTAAACACACATAAATGAATACAAGCAAACCCACACAAATACTCTCGCGCTCACGCGTGCTCGATAACATGTTGGACCAAAAGCTTTGCCACTGAAGTTTCTTTTCCGTACTACCAAGATTAAGCTATAAGCAAAAGCTTCTTGTAGGTATCAAATTTAGGTGAGAGTGAGATTGGCAATGACGTTTCAAAGATACGTATATTTATGCATATTCACATACATAGATTATAAGTGTGGCGTTGCCTCTAAAATGTTGCATTATCTCTGTTTCAGGTTTGATTTGAAGGACGGCGCTGAAGCGACCGAACGTCCGTCCGTGAATGTGCTTACCTGCAGGTGACGGCCATCAGCGGGCGTAGACTGCACATAACTCACCCGCCCGGCGGTGGCGCGGGTCTGGTAGTGGATGGGGTGCCCGCGCTGCGCTGCAACCGAGAGTGGGGTGACGGCGTGGTGCACATTTTGGAGGCCGTCCTGCCAAGCAGCAGCGGTAAACGTCCCCCAAAGGTGCCTGCTTTCCCTGATGAACCCCCTGTAAACGTCCGCAGTGATTTTTGTGCAAATGTTATAGCCTGGTGTATTTAACACGCCTCTATTTACAGTCGCCATTCCTATTCGTTTATTGCATTGACTGCGTATGTGTTCGCGAAAGGGCTGAGATTCTGAACTTTTCGGAGAATGCTGCGATATTCGCTGTGGGGAGTTCATGAGTGTGCGCGCACACACCCGCACGAGCATACACACAAACATACATAAACACACATAAAAACAAAAATCTCTCTCTCTTTCTCTCTCTCTCTCTCTCTCTCTCTCTCTCTCTCTCTCTCTCTCTCTCTCTCTCTCTCTCTCTCTCTCTCTCTCACACACACACACACACACACACACACACACACACACACACACGCGCGCGCGTACACTGTCTTTTTCTCTCATATATACACAGCTTATTTTTTTATTTTTCCCAAACTTTTGATCCCTGTGCCTATCGATAGGCGGGTATAACAAACACACAGTAAACACAAATTGTGCTAGCGTGTCACTTGTTTCGCTGTTCCTGCTTTCTATTCCCTTCGCTCCTTTTCAGGCACCATGTTCGCCCTTTGTTTCCATGTTCGCCGTTTGTCCCGTCGCTCAATTTACCACTTCGACACCAATCAGAATTCTAAAAAGTATCCTGAATACATGTGTATAGATGGAAATGAGTGTTTGTGACTTGAACGTATGACGGGGCCACATTTTGAAGCGTGTCTTACCCCCATTGATTTCTCATGCAGGGCACGTCAGCTGATGTTGGGGAGATACCGCGGCTGCCCTGCTCGGGCAGGGGTGTGCCCGTCCTGAGTAATGGTACACCTTTCCACTATTCTTCGCCATCACCCTCTCTCCATCCCTCTCCCCACCTCTCCTTGTCACCCGCACTCGTGCTCACCCTTTTCCATCCTGGGCCGTCGTGCCACAGACCGGGGGGCATACTGAGGGTTCGCATGGTTGTAACAGTACATTTGAATGTCCCCCTTTTTTGTTATTTGTTCTCATTCACGCGCAACCAATTGCTTCCTCGAGATGCGACAGCTCGTGCGCCAGTGAGGCATTGCAGTTCGAGGGTCTGACCACTCATTTTCGTAATTGCATCTGCTCCTACAAAGGCAAAGCAGAGTTGATATAGGTAGAACACAAAACATCTTCTCCATTATAGGTACTAATAATAACAGTGAATGAATGAATGTATGAGGGAATGCACAAATGAGTGAGTCAATGTATGGATGGGCAATTCAAATCGAAGAATGGGCAAAGTCATTGCTAAGAGCATTGACGAAAAGCGGATTTTTAGGGGAGAAATGAATGAAGCAATTGTCGAATACCGACGACTTGAAAATCCACCTCATTCAGCAACCAATTGCTAAGAATTTGCTATGCAATGTAACTGTGTGCTCTCTCCGCAAAAACAGGCCACTCATGCATACAAGTGGTGTGCGCAGCCTCGTTGGTGCTTGACTGACGTTCAACTGGTTGACACGAACCCGTGCGCAGGCAGCTGTGCTTGTGCGGCACTTTACAGCGGTTCTGTCTGCGATGTGGGCAGATTGGTCGCGGCCTGGCCTTCTGGGCGATCAAGGTGCGTGACAACAAGGCGATCACTTTTGAACCTCACTTTTGAACCTCATCGTTCAGTGATGCATTTCTACTTCCGTGTACAGTCCGACTCCGGCTCGCAATTATTTCTTTTATCATGATATGTGGTTGTACTCGTCAGCGCCGTGCTTAGCGCCCAGCTCCAAAGTAGCAATGGATTCCTGAGCGCAAACCTTTCCAAAACGGGAACATTTCGGCTCAGAATAGTAAGCAATATCAATGCATATTTGTTGACTTGGGCAATCATTGCTGTTTTGTCGATTTGTCGGGGCTTTCATCGCACTTGTTCTTCGTTCTTTCATTATTGGCGTATGCCGTCTGGTTGTTGGGGGTTTGGACGTCCATATCTACTTTGTTTTTGACCCTAAATGATTTAACGAATTAACGGTGTGAAATTGTCCGTTGGCGCAGCTACAACGGCCCCATTGCTCTCAACGCCGACAGCCTCGCCAGGTGCGCCACCTTACTGCGCCCCCACGACCGAGGCTGCTCCGCATCAGCTGACCAACTCACTTTGAAATCGTTAAACGGATTTGCCGAGTTTTTTATTTCTCGATCGAACGACTTCGAGCTAAACACACTCCCACGATGTGGCGACCTCAAAGGATGGATTCCCTTAGGGCACAGACGCCTGGCAAGGAGCTGCGGATCATGGACACCTTATCGCCACAGGTACGGCTCCCTTTCTCCCTTTTGCGTCCAGGAATATATGTTTGATATATTTTACTTTTTTTTTTTTTTTTTTGGGGGGGGGGTAATGATAATCATTTAAATGGAATAAGGTGGGTTTACCAAACCATTTGATATGATTTGTGACAATGTATTTTACATTTCAGTACTTATTTTTTCGACCATCAAGCTTTTCTCTGACAGCCTCCTAGTAACCTGGGCAATGTTAGTACTTTCCGCTTTTTGTTATACGTCCCTCAGTCCTGCGCCTCCAACCGTTCACTGACAAGATGAAATGTGATAATAGCTGACAAACCATGTATTTGGTCATAGCCAACTGTCATTCTTTGTGCCCCCCGCCCCCGCCCGCTCCCACAGCTGCGCGAGCAGTTGGCTCGCATGCTGCCTCCCGCCGACGCCATCTCCGCCGTACAGTACGACAGCTGCGCTCTAGTTGGGAGCTCCGGCGTCCTTCTCCGGTACGACACCAAAGTCACGCCCCCACCTGCCTCATCACACCGTCTCATCTGTCGAAAACGGCTGAAGCTTGGCCATAATTTTCTTTTTTTTGCTCTTGTGACGATAATATAGCAGCGCGATGGTATTATGCTCTTTTTCTAGTTAACTGTATTTTCTAACCCGAGTATCATATATCGCTTTGGCACTGTCTTTTAATGAAACTCTTTTAATGAAACTCAGTGACTTTTTAACTGAAACTTTTATTGCCGCCTTCTCTGAAGAATAGCCATGTACTCCGAAATTATTTAAAAATTTCTTACAAGAAAAAGCAGTGGAGGCCACCAAGCAAGAAAAAGAAAGAAAGGAAGAAAAAAACCTAAGCCCGAGGAACAGGAAGGCATGCCACAGCATCAGCACTGCCTTCCTGAAAAGCGTCGCGGAGATAAGAACCCAGAGTGCCATGAAGAGCAGCAGAAAGACGTTGCATGAATTCTCGTCGCACATCCCCCAAAAAACGCCGAAACGGAAGAGAAGTAGATCGACGAACAAAATGCTGCATACGGACATAACTGTCAGAGCGCAAGGAACGAGAGTCAGCGGCCCCCATGCCAGGGAAGCGACGTACAGCCACCAAAATAGCCAAGCGATCGACCAACTCAGCCGCCATCGGCGCCAACCGGCCCCCATCCTCCATGGCGAAGGGGTAGTAGTCATGGACCGACTGAACCGAAGGCGTGCCAAGCAAAGCGGAAGTGCGGAGGTCCGCATCAAGTTTGCCTTGCTGAGCTCCCAATGCAAGGCTGCCAGGGAGTGGAAGGCGAGCACCTATACGAGGAACGTTGGTGTTCGTGCGAGCACTTGTAACCGTCACATCAACAACAAGATGGCGGTGCGGAGCCATGAAGTCCAACCAAACCACATCCCCAGGACGATCACGTGAAGCTCCCGACCGAATACGGCGGACCTCCAACCGCAAGTCCCGGCCCTTAGTAGCCCCCGCTTCAAGCATGAACTCTTCAAGCACGTGGACAATGCGGTCGTGGAGTTGAATGATATACCAAGAGCACGGGCACCGGGGGATATGGTCCATGAGCATAGCGGCTGTTGAGCGCTCACCCGACAAAAAGAAGCCCGATACCGTCGACGAAGATCCATACCCGCGAGATTCTGAAGGGGCCTCATTGCACCGAGGGCATTTTCGAACATGAGCGGCGCGCTCCGCAGTCAAGCCAAGCACCCGGTGGGCTGCCATCATATAGCAATCGGATGGCACCTTGAAACTGGACTCATGTGAAGCGAAAAAGAGAGCCAAAGCCCCGCGACCCGTACCCGAAGTCACCCTCATGTAGTCCGGTGGGGAAGGTCTGCAAAACGCCAAGAGGTCAAGGTAGGCCCGGGCACGAAGAATGCGCGAAATGCCCCGTTGGATGTGGCCCCCAGAATCTCCCAAGCGAGTAAGAGCATCGGGAGTCGGAAGTTGTAGGCTAGTCACTTGGGTAGCGGGTGCCACCGCATTGTTGACCGTAGATACCACCAACTCGACATCGGGCCCGGCATAATCAGAAAGGTTTTGGTTCAGTGTGTTAGTCAAAACCACAAGCTCCGTTTCCGAAAACCCGCCCATAGTGGAGATAGAGTCGTACGAATTGCGCAATTGGACCGCCCACGGTAAAGTAGAAGTGGCAACATTCAGTAGTTCCTGTCGGATGAGACCGTACAAAGGACCTAGCGACTCGGACTCGTAATCAGTAATCAGGTTGGCGAGGGTCGCAGTGAATGAAGCATAGTGAGCAGGTTCGGCGTCGAGCTCGAGGGACGGTACATTAAGCCCCCCAAACTCCGCCGGGAGGGAGAGCTGTCGCTTAGCACAATTCAGTTGATCGAGTGTTTGTGCGTCCAAAGAAACGCCCAAGATTCGATAAACTGCCGCACGAACGGCCCTATCTGCAGTAGCAAGGTACGGTCGGCAGATATCTGGGGGGAGGGTGCGGAGCAAGAAACCATAGCGGCGTACCGCACACGTGATCATCAAGCGGAAAGCGGCGTGAGTCCCTCCGAAGTCCGACATAGCAAAGCATACAATTTTGTCCAAGAGGAGTTGATGAGCCTCAACGGTGTCTTGCAGCCAAGAGTGAACATAGTTCTCGTTATGAGACGCTGGAGGGCCGTCTGCCATCGAGAAATCCATCGCCAAAGGGGCTCCAAGGTTACTAGTACCCGTAACAACGGGGACCATCGCCCGTATCACCTCGACAAGTTCAAGGGCCGTATCCGGAGGTACCATGCACGAAGATTTGATTGGTTGAACATTCGAGCAGACTTTCCCCATTTCCTCCGTAGCCACCGTAATCACAATCGGGACGAAAGGCGTTTTGATCAGATACTTGCCATCATCAGAAAAGGCTTGGATCGCCGCTGAATCCTTGCACCGTTCTCCAATATTCCGGAGGGGGGTGCTTATCGCCAGGTTGAACAAAAGCGGGCCAAGAGGATCTCCTTGACGGACACCCGTACGAGATTGAACCGTGCCGTGTAGGAGCGAAGCATCGTTGGGGTCGAAGTAATACACCGTGGAGTCCCGTGAATATATCATCTCAACCAACGGGATAATGGGATGCAAGTCAGGGTTCTTGTACAGCTCCGCAAGGAAACTCCGGCGGGAGATGGTGTTGAAGGCGTTTTCCAGGTCCAAGCTTAGAAGGCTGCAATCAGGAATAGCTTGTAGGCCAATGCGAGTGGTATGAATGGCTCGCTCGATACCCGCTTTGGTGAAAACCGATCGTTGTACAGGGCCAAGGTGGTTGGCCGCGACAGTCGCTATCCGCGCTATGGCGTGACAATGAGCTAACCGCGACAAAACGCTGCCGGCAGCCAACGGCCGGACTTTAGGAGCCTCACCTCGAAGGCGAGTGGCGTCGCGGTCAACCCCAGTTTGCTTGTGAAGAGCCCACCCGGTCGCACTCGCCAGAAAGTCCGCCGCAGCCTCGGGAATGTTTCCCGCCGAGTAGCGGTTAACCCACTTACGCCATGCCGGAACATTCAAGTCACGGACATGTTCCCATCGCCAGCCATCAACGTGGGGGGCTGACAAGCGAGGTGCTTTTCTCAAGACAAGGAGCATAGACTCCTCCCATATTTTGAGGCTATCACTGTCATCTAAATACGTGAGGGGTGGGCGCGCCGGGGGGGGCAGAGGGTCGGGGAGATCACAGTCTGGATGGGGAGTACCGGGAGGAGGATGCAACCGCTGAAGAGCGGCCAAAGCCGCGTCCGCGTCCTCCACCATTCCGAAGTCGGCTCCGTCTAGGGCCATCCGGGCCCGTCGCAACTGGCCAACTTCCACTAGCTCACGGGCCCGACGGAAGGCAGCACGGCGTCGGAGGTCACTTTCAGAAAGGCGAGTCGGTGGGTGGTGCTGCTCTCGTTGAGTGTTCTGGGCCCGGCGACGGCGAGAGCCCCCCCCACCCCGGCCCCGACCGCCGGGGCGTCTAGGCGCAGAAGCTCCCGGGCACGCACGTGCAAGCTCACCTCCATCTCGAATATCACGTAGAAGGGTGTCAATGCCCGTGAGTCCGTCCTCTCCGGACGTAGAGAACCAGAGACGGACTCGACGTTGAACCAGGGAGCGGATGCGAGCACCGGTCGCCGCCGGGAACGGTCGGAGGAGGAGGCCGCCAAAGAGGTGAATTGCCAAAAAAGCTCCAGCAGCCCGAGAGTCCGTTGAGGGAAGGGAGGTCGCATATTCAAGGGTGTCTTGTAGGGCAGAACGTAGGTCGTCTCTCGCTGTCGCACAAACCCCTCGGGCCGCAGTGACAGGTCTGAACTCAAGTAGACAAGCGACCGGGTCGTTGTCGGAGCACCATGAGGCAGGAGTAGCGGCCCGAGGGGGGGATCGGAGAGCAGCCTCTCGGCGGAGTGCAATTTCCCCATGTACTCCGAAATTGCTAATGATAATTAAATAATCATCGTATCTCGGATTAGGTCGGCAAAAATTGTTTGCTTTTTGTACTTGTACTTTTTTGTCGGCGATGGGCTGGCCTCTGTGTCCCAAATTCATTCCCCTCATCCACGACTTGCCGGACAATGTCCACGACTTGCCGGAAGGCTACTCTCCTTCCGAGGTCCGTTCGTCGCCCTCGATTTGAGCGCATTCTTTTTCTGCATCATCATTTTGCGAATGTTGCGGGAAGCACGTCTATCTGAGCATCTACCAACGGCCATTCTTGACTTTGATCCATAGATAATATAATCATACAGTTTTTTTGTAGAACAAAAAAATTATGCTTGATTTTTGTGTCGCTCAACTTGTAATCCAATATCAGTGTTATATTTGTGGATATGTTCAGGCGTGATGTTCAGGCGTGATTAGTTGTTTTATAAAATCAATTTGATCTAAATTCTTACAAGAAAAACCAGCGGAGACTCCCAACAAGCAAAAAGAAGAAAGGATGAAAAAACCTAGGCCCGAGGAACAGGAAGGTATGCCACAGCATTAGCACTGCCCTCGTGCAAAGCATCGCGGAGATAGGAAGCCAAAGCACCATGAAGAGCAGCAGAAAGACGTTGCATGGATTCTCGCCGCACGTCCCCCCAAACAACGCCGAAAAGTAGGAACAAAAGGATTTCGACGAACGAAATGCTGCATACGGACACAGCTGTCAGAACGCAAAGAACGATTCGATAATCAATTTGAAAATAATAGCTAAAAACATTATTCCATGAAAATTTCTTACAAAAACATTATTCATTTTTTGTTTTCGTCATATCAGCATACTATAATTGTGAATTTCTGGTAGATACCTGGACCCGTACCACGTATCCAATAATGATACGGAGCCGTCAGCGGCGGGATTCCCGAGGTTTATGCATCGATTACAAAATATATTCGGCATTTTCTTCGCAACACGTATATTTCCTTTTTTTTCGTTCGACAGGCGACGGGCCGGCGCCGAGATCGACGCCCACGACATGGTGCTCCGGTTCAATAGCGCCCCCACCCGCGCATACAGTGCGCACGTCGGAAATCGCACCACGTACCGCGTCTGCAACGGCGAGCACATGAACATCCGCGAGGGCAGCGAGGTGGTGGTGCATCACCTCAAGGCGCGAAGCTTCCTGCGGAAATTTATGTTACTCGCGAGTACGACTACCGCCAGAAGAGCCTCCCCTCCGCTGCTCTTCCACCCCGATTTCACCTCCTACGTCGCGCACACCCTCAGCTTCATCCCGTCGTCCGGCTACTTCGCTATCATGATGGCGCTGCAGGTGGGCACCGCCCGTCAATTAATTACATACCGTCGTAAGAAATACGCAGAATTAAAAATCAATATACCACAACCTGAAACTCCAAACCCTGGCTCAATATATGACCTCGTTGTTTACATGTGATTTCAACCCGTATATTGCTGTCCTCGTGTCTGTAGTGCTTCCCGTATATGATGATTTCAATCCGTATATTGTTTGTGTCGAGTTTGAAAAAGCGTTGTTAACTAGCCCGCCACTATGTATTCCTGTTCCCGCACCCATCTGTATACTTCTATGGATTTTTGCGTTTGATATTTCTGGGGAAAAATAAAATGTCAGCGGTGGAGCAGGTTTTACGAATTTTGCTTTTGCTATGCCCACTTTTCAAATCAGGCCATCACATTTAGATGCATTTATTTAGGTAACCCCCCTACGCGCACGCACGCACACACACACACACACACACACACACACACACACACACACACACACACACACACACACACACACACACATTTTGAGCCCTCTATTATGAAAAGTGGATGGCCTGACATGCACTTCAAAGTACTCTGAGCAAGCACTGTTTAGAATTCAAGCCCTAAATTCTAAACCTGGAATCAAACAAACCCTAACACATGAACAAGCACCTCTGTAGCGTAGGCCAAGGTTGGGAACTCCACGAAGTACTGTTGAACCGTAAGTTTATATTTCGGTCATTCGCTTAGTGAAGGCCCCCTCCCATTATTTATGGACGTTCTCGGCACCTAAAAGACACTGCTAAATTGCGTTAGCCTCGGGCGGGCTGCATTCTTCTTTCCTGTGAAAGAAATTCATGTATAATTGAAACAAGTCGTAGATTTGGATATTCGATTTGTTCACATTTTCATTGCCCATGTATTAGTGATTTATATGAAAAAGGACCTGGTGAGTTTATTTCATATACATGTTTATTGGCACGGCCAATAGGCAATTGATACGTCCACGTTGAGTTGAGCTGTCAGTTTAGGCGGTGACCCCCCCCTCCTTCCTCCCCCCTTCAGTTTGATTAAACGGCCAAAGTATGACATTGCTATGGTGAGAGAATGCTACATTAGGGTCTATGTTTTAGCGTTTTAACCTCTGGTCTTAGCATCACCTAATGCCGCCATGGTAAGTTAAGTACTGCAATAGTCCCCTATTTCCTGAGCTGAGAACCATCAAAGCTAATTTGAGTGGCGTTTTCATGTCGTTGTGACTGTATCATTGTTTCGGATTCGGTGTTGTCTACCGTCGCTCTTTTGCAATGGCGTGCTGTCATCGTGCAGAGACACCCGTCGCGGCTGACAGTTACAACCGCGGACGTGACCTCACAGGTGTGCCGTCGCGTGTCGTTGTACGGATTTTTCGTGTCGGACCGCCACGGCTCGCGGCACCATTACTACAACGACGAGGTGCCGTCGAACCAGCTACGCGACGATTCGGAGTATCGTGTGGCCAAGCAGCTGGTAGAGGCGGGGATGCTGCGCTTCGGGGAGCCGTGTGTCGTGGTGAGCCCTGCTGCCCCCTTTCCCTTGATCGCATCTACCTCGTAATTCAAGTTTTTTAGTTGACAGTTTATTGATCAAATACGGCGGGTCCGCAGTCCGTACCATATTTAATTTTGCGACGACGACCAATCGGATTTTAATTGAAGTTTTATTTGTTCATCTGAACAGCGCCTCATTGACTTTTCTCCCCTTTGCAAAGTTTCCGATACTCTATGCACTAGATATGGTATGATTACTGTTCACGATTAACATACAAATCGTCGGTTTTGTGCGATCAACTTCCACTGTGCTGAAGCCCCGGAATGTGTATTTCCGGCGGCGTGTGTAAAGATGTCACCGAAATCAGGGTGAACTCGGGAAGACGACATCCGGGCTTTTGGTTTCGTCGCCTGATAAACTGTCGTCGATTCGCAGTGTTTTTAGTGTCTATAGGCTGCCATATCCGTTGGTGTGTGACCTTGGCTACTCATTTCCCTTCCGGTCTTAAAATTTGCTCCCATTTAGCACGCGTGGCGGTGTCTTTGCTTTCAACCAAACAGAGAAGTTTGAGCAGCGATACCTAATATGTTTCCGCGCGTGTATTGATGCAAAGTGCTTACAAATACACTCAGGGTTGGTTACATGTTCTGGGTTTATAGTACTTACTGGCCGATGCAACTTTTCGATAGCACCGGCACGTGGTGAAGATTTTCTGTCTTCTTCTCTTCCGCGATGCATCTGCGTATATGGATTACAAGAAGAACGGGCTTAGGTTTTTTCCTCTTTTCTTCTTTTTGCTTGGTGGGCTCCACTGCTTTTTATTGTAAGAAATTGTAACAAATGATTACAAGAAGAATAACATGCATCTGCGTCTGAAAATAACTATATACAACAACCTTATTCTAAGCAAAGCAAAGCATCTGGTGTCAGTACCTACCTACAAATTGCACTCTATTATATGAGTACCCGAACTTACGACGGTTGGGCTCCCCGGGGCATCAGTACTTAAGCGTCCGCCAATAAACAAAAGTTCCCCAACCCGAAAGTCCCGATCCCAAAACAAACCACCTCCGATTTTTATTATTCCGGACTTTTAACCTCGAGTATTGATTTTTTCCGACGGCTTTTATATTATGTGGTAGTTATTTATTTATTGATGTTCCTTCTCATCGAGCGGTGAAGCATTTTTGAGCTCTAGTAGTGTCTTACGGCTCATTGAATGTATCTACTTAAGGTCGTTTTCCATGTTACTGCCGCCGTGGGCAGGAATGCCACGACAGTCAGTCCGCCTGCCAGGAGTGTCTTGGGGACACTCCGTTGGAGGAGTTGGCGGCGCGGGAGCGGTGGACGGATGAGCAGCAACGGGCAAACGCAGTTCGCGAGGCGGCATGGGCGGAAGCTCGCCGGTGGGACTGGGCGGTAGAGGAGGCGTGGGGTTTCTCCGAAGAGCGCGGCGTGTTTCGAAAATCGACGCCAAAGGAAAAGTCGGAAGTAGCGGAGAGCGGTCGGGGGAGCTCCCAGCGGGGATCACCCAAGTCGCCACGTCGACCGGGCTGAAAGAGTCCGTGGCAGATTAAATTTAGCTCAGCATTTAACCTTATCGATTCCTTGGCAAGTGCTTCGTTTTTTATAAACGATCGACAAGACATATATATGCGCGACGGTTGAATGATGCTTAAGAGTTGTTTGAAGCTCGCCGCCTGTTTGAGCGCACCGTAGCATACCATAGCACGGCTGCGGTGTGAAAATGTGTCGCCGAGTCGTTATTTTCGACACTGGAACTTCTATATATATATCGCCTTATTTGGAGGAGTACCTATACATATACGGTGCATGGAGGGCGGTGCATGCTTGAGTGGCGGGTGATACTCCTAGATACAGTGTTTTTTCGCAGTGTCTTCCGAACAGGCAGACTTGTACCGACCATGATTCTCTGTCCTACTTATGTTGGATATCAACGTCTAGGTAAAACTGTTTCCATGTCGATATATATTTTTTTAATTACAAGACGCGCTATAGAAATATGGGCAAAGGAAAAGGGGGGGGGGGGGGGGAAGGGAAGGGAAAAGGGGGGGGGGAGGGAAAAGGGGGGGGAGCACTAAAATGCGCACAAACCTAGCACATAAAACACAAGAGAATACAAGAAACTCCCACGCGACACGTGGAGGCGACAAGAGGTGTCTCACACGCCGCGCGAGAAAGCACGGGGACGCTTGCGGCTCATGGCGCGGGTGAAGAGCGCCGTTGCATGAGAAGGCATCCTAGCCGAAGAAGAAGCGGCCTCCACACCGTCGTCGGCGGCGGACAAACCACGCAATACGTTGTCCGCGTGAGCAACATGGACGGCGAGAGAGACTTGTCGGCGCGAGGAGGCCAACAACTTGCCCACATCATCCCTTAAGAGGCGGATGCTCGCCTTTCCATATCTATCAAAAAAGCCGTGGCGTGGCCGCCGAGAGCACCAAATTCCGTGACCGCAATGAAGGGAAATGAAGCGGATGTCGGGGCGGCTCCTCACCCCTTCGAGAACTTCTCGAACTTGGTCTTCTCAGCGCGCCTTAGAGCGACTTTAGGAGACGGCGAGCTCGAAACACCGAAGATGAGGGAAAACACGGCATCAAGAGCAAGTTTTGAGCCTCATATGCCGTGGCAGTGCAAGAAACCCACATCCGCAGCGAGCCCATCGTTGCCGTTGGGGAGTTGAACTAACATCGCGGGGTACGTGAGAGCCTCGACGCCAACGCCGAGTGCACCACGAACTTCGGAGATGACTTCCACAAGGGACGTTACTCAAGATTGAGCGACATGGACCGAAGCATCTCCGCTACATCGACCCAAGTGGTCGGTAAATGCAATGGCCAAGCCATGCGTCATCCGACATGTCAACACCCAGGGACTCGAATGAACCCCGTATAGCTTGAGCCAAGAGATGACAAAAAGTATAAACAATAGAGGAGCGAGAATCCCGCCGGCGGCGCAACGGCGGCGTCCCCGGAGAGGGGTGCGTTCGCAAGCCCGCCGGCACTCACCCCCACCTACATGTGGTGGGCGTTGGTAGCCCTATAGGGAGCCTGGCCTAGCGAGGTTGGGGGCTAGGCGGGGCGAAAACCGGCAATTGTGATCCGCGTGATCTACAACCGTCGGGAAGCCTCGGTACGGAAGGCTTTGAAATTCTTATTATATGTATACCAACGTCAAGATCTACCGCTCCGCTAGTCCGATATTTCTTTTTTAAGGTTTGATACTTCTCGAATACTTTCATGTCTACAAGCGGGACATGTATCTGAAGAGTTACTTTGCGGTGAAGAGGATACGGGCGGATCTAAGTTGGCGGCATGCGTTTGATGTGGCGGCGGACAGCCGAGGGCATGGCTAGGATCATCTTCGGCACCGCTAGGGCAGGGCGTTCGCAGGCAGCCGACCAACCATGTGAGTCTCGAGTCTCCCCTTGGGGCGACGCTAGAAACTACGCAAGCCGGAGACGGGTCGCAGCCGGAGGAGCGACACGGTCATGCGGCGGTGGTCCACATGATCGACCGCCCCCGCGGAAAAAGCCGGAACGAAGGGTCTTCGAATAGGTATTTTCTTACCCATCACATTTTACGGATCGGCGACTCGATTCGCTTGCTCAACCATACCCTCCGCTAGTCGGTACCCACAATTGCTCGGACCTTCATTTCAGAGTGTCTAATAGATGAAGAAAAGTGTCGTGTTTCGGTACATGTTATCTGGGATGTGCCGCATATGCATATCCCACACATGTTCCAAATAATGGATTACACGAAGAACAACATGAACACGGACAAGGAAAAAGGAAGGGGAAACAAAAGTGCAAGAGTGACAAGAGGATCACAGAATCTATAGTACGGCAAACGGAAGCACTACATTGTGCACAAATCTAAGTTATCAAACTAAGGAAACTCCTAGGCAACGCTGAGAATGCAACACGTGGCGGCGACAAGCGGCGGCGCCTCACGCGCCGCTCGAGCAAGTACGGGAACGCTTGCGGCCCATGGCGCGGGTGAAGAGCGCCGTGGCATGAGAAGGCATCCTAGCCGAAGAAGTGGCCTCCACACCGTCTACGGCGGCGGACAAACCACGCAATACGTTGTCCGCTTGAGCGACATGGACGGCGAGAGAGACCTTTGGACAATAACTGGCCCACATGGATCCTTGTAGTAGAGGCGCTTGCTTGTTTGGCCATCTCCGTCAAGAAAGCCGTGGCGTGGCCGCCAAGAGCACCAAATTCCGTGACCGCAAAGAGAATAAAGCGAATGTCGGGGCAACTCCTCATCACCTCCGAGTACTTCTCGAACTTGGTCTACTTGGCACGGCGTAGAGCGACTTTAAGAGACGGGGGGCTAGAAACGCCGACCAAACCGGAAACCACGGCATCAAGAGCAAGCTTTGAGTCTCGGCCCTCGGATGCCGCGATAGTGCAAGACACCCACATCCGGGGGGAGGCCATCGTTACCGTTGGGGAGTTGAAATAGCACCGTGGGATGTGTGAGAACCTCAACGCCAACCCCAAGTGCGCCACGAACCTCAGAGACGATTTCCGCAAGACGATTTCCGTCATTGACTAACCAAGAGTGAGCGGTGTGGACCGTAGTATCTCCACCGCATCGACCTAAGTGGTCAATAAAAGCAATGGCCAATGTATCATCCGACATGTAAACACCCGCCGACACGAACGCACCTCGCATAGCTTAAACCGAGAGATGGCAACAAGCACAAGCAGTGGGGGACAAAAAAAATTGAAATTGAAATTGAAATTGTTTACAACAAGACCCGGCAAACTGGACCGGCTGCTGTCTCACGGGCCACTCTACTTCCGCCATACAGGGCTTATTTAGCAAGTTGGGCCCGGGTCTCTCCGACCAGGTACATTTCTTATCGACACACCTATCTGCAATGTGTGCCGACGTTCCTCGGGAGTTATATAACTGTAAGCAACCGCAGTAATTGCCACAGTCCCCCCACCTAAGCAGTAACAGCGTAATAATTTTGTAATCAAGAAAAACAGATCTAAAAATAAATCCACTTGTCTAGAAATGCAAAACTAAACTGCTGCTCGACCTTCACGATGCACGGCCCGCTCCCGCCGAACCGGGGTGTCGACCGGCCTAGGCCGGTCGGCGTTCGGGAGGGACGACGGGCCAGCCTAATCTAGCTCCCGCGTGACTTCGGTCTTGCCGAAGGTAGGAGGGGAAAGGCTGGCAAAAAACCCCTCCTCGCGCGGTCGCTCGTCGATCCCGCCGCTCCATCCCGTAAACCCCGCCCCAAGGTCTTGCCGCGACCTCCGACGCGGCGGTCCTCCGTGTCGAGGTCCCCCATCACCTCGAGGACAGGTGGGGGGGACCGAGACGCACAGACATAGAAAAAACTAGCGCTCCTGCCTCCGCGCCTGAATTTTCCCCGCTCATTTCCCCGGTTTTTTCTCTGTCTGGTACCCGGGTACCTGTCGGTTTTCCGGCCTGTGGCCGTACCCTCCCCCCTCTGATCGCGCGTCCACCGAGCAGCCTGTTCTTGAGCGGGGGCCTCCGCGCTCACCCGGGCCCACGCTCAAGGACTCCTAGGAGTATTAAGGTCTGTCGGGGTAGTGGGTGTCGAAGAGGGGGGGGGGGGCAGGTCACCGTAGCCGGATCCGGCGGGCCGCGGGCGCCCGGAATTAAGCAAAACCCTCCGTGCCGGGTTTTCCGGCGGCGCCGACCCAAAGGGTCGTCGCCGCCAGATCGTGTCGCTCCTCCCGTCGCGACTGTCCTCCTTGCCGTCCCAGCTGACTCCTCCCCCCGGGAGATGACGCTGGACGACGTAGCGGCGCGCTAGTGAGCGCCCTACCCTGGTGCTGCTCCCCAACTTGCGCGACGCCGGGTACGGACATTATTTTAGTGTCCAAAAGCCCTCCGTACAGGGCTTTTCGGCGGCGGCTGATCCTGAGGATCGCCGCCGCCTCCTGTAGCCGCTCCTCCGCCTGCGACTAGCCACCGTCCTGTGCCGTGTCTCGCCTCACCCCTCGGTAAGGTTCGACCGGCACAGGGCTGGTCGATAGCTAGCGAGCGCCCTTTCCTGGCGCTGCTTCCCGGCTGGCCACCACCAGCTCCAACACCCGCCTCCCACCGCTGATCCGGCCGTACCCTCCTCGCCATCAAACGCTGCCGTAGTACAGGCCCCACTCCTAAAAGTAAGCCTGTATCTAGGAGTATCTGTGCGCGAAAAAACATATCGGACGGGCCGAGCGGGAGATCTTGGCGCCGGTAGTGCACAGAAATTATTTTTTCAAAAGCCCTCTGTACAGGGCTTTCCCGACAGCTGCTGATCCCACGGATCGAGCTGTCGGCCCTCTTAGCCCCCTACCGTGCCAGGCCTGGCACGGCTACGGGGTTTCCAGCGCCCACCACGGGGAGGTGAGGGGATGCCGACGGGCCTGCGAGCGCACCCCCCTCCGGGGCCGCCGCCGCTGCGCCGCCGGCGGGCGCCAGTGGGGGACAACACATATGTACATATGTACCGAACCACGACAAATGAGAGTGTCATAAATTATTGATATCATGTGTAATCGCTACATCAAACAACACTTTTAGCCCTATTGCGAATCCACTGTGCATCGCTCGTAGCTCCGTAGGTGCGGACATGTTGATATCGAAATATATGTGGATTTCAATCGCCGCTTTTGCTCTTAGGAATGTCGTCATCGAATGCGAGGTGACCTTCTTCATGTTCCGAATCCCGGAATTGAGAGATTGACAAGCGGAACATATCACTACTTTAACACAATGCACGGATAACAGTACTCCTGAAATCCAAGCGAGACCATAGCGAAACGGCTCCGATACTGAAGATAGTCAGCATTGTTGTTCGAAGCAGATGTAGAGACAATCTTGCTTGTATGTTTTTTGGCGAAGCCAATCTCAGTCCGACATATTTGAGATACATTTAGGTTTCATTCACCAAATGTAGTGCTTCCCTTTGACGTGCCTCAGATTCTATTACAATATGCTTGTCACTCTAGGTTCCGTCCCCCCTTTCTCCATGTCCTCGTTCTTATCGCGCTCCTTGTAATCAATTCCCATGAACAGATATGTGTATCCCTAATAATTTGTATAGCTGCGCATGGCGCAGACGAGAAGGCGCACGTGCAAGTCGCAGCCAGGACCACATGTACCCGTACTCATATTTTCAAAAGTATTCAACATTTGCATTCCAATATATGCTTGCTTATAAGTAAATATGCCGCAGCTCCAATCAAAGTCAGAAAAAAATACATTTTCTGTCGATTTCATTTTCTTCCGCGCATTCCATCCAAATACCCGCCGTCTCCCGTTCGCTTTCAGAGCACGACATAACCAAAAGTGCAAACCTCTTTTCGTGCCTCGGGCCAACGTCCCTCTAAAATCTCAGTATCCCAACCTCATTACAAAAAAATGCAAAAAAATAAATGGACCGCAAACAATTGTAAGAATGGGCGCCACAAAAAGGAGCGTGAGTGAGTGGAGAGGCCATCAGAAGAGGGGGCGGTGGGATTGCGGGTGCGGCTCGGTCAGGTGTTAACTCGTTGGCG
The DNA here is from genome assembly GCA_026401115.1 of Tetraselmis chui. Taxonomy (NCBI): domain Eukaryota; kingdom Viridiplantae; phylum Chlorophyta; class Chlorodendrophyceae; order Chlorodendrales; family Chlorodendraceae; genus Tetraselmis; species Tetraselmis chui. Next base: position 97,105 of record JAPMLY010001586.1, read on the forward strand.
GCTGACAATAGACCCCATGTTTGTTGTTGCACACCGTAAAGCAACCCGCCTTTCTGCCCTGCTTCCACCGAATGACGCGCTGGTCCGCCGAAAGAATGGCCGCCCAAGATATCTCCATTGCGATACCAAACAAACGGTTGAGCGCGCACCCGCGCGACAGAAAGGGACGCTCTGGGTTGCGTGACTTCATCCAGTCCGGTGGGCGACACGGCGCGCGCGTTCCCGCGGCGTAGAGTTTTTCGTAGGTGGAGCGCGGGTGTTGGAGGAGCCGTTCCCGGGAGGCCATGAACTGTGCGTTCATTGGCAGCTTGAGTTGGTGGTCGGGGGAGTAGGGGCGAGGGGGCAGGCCGGCCAGCTGCTGCCCCCACGTCAGCAGGTCCGTCCACTTGATGGTGT